>RPFO01000592.1:0-87806 GCA_009746045.1 Mesostigma viride | reverse complement strand
ACGCACAGCATCCAGCCCATGCACAAACCACTTAAATGCAATGCCCAGCCACCCCCCCCCACGTACGCAATGCCACCCACCCCCAACACAACAGCCGCCACGCACGCATGGCAGCCACCCCACGAACCCCACACGCGTGCCACCCCCCCTATCCCCAGCATGCATGGCAGCCCCCCACCACCCACCAGCAGCCGGGTTGGTGGGGTGGCAGGCATGCATGCGTGCATGTGGGGGTCGCTGGCATGCAGCGTGGGTTTGTGGGGTAGCTGGCATGCAGGCGTGGGTGTGGGAGGGTTGGCATGCAGCGTGGGTGTGGGGGGTGGCTGGCATGCTTGCCTGCATGTGGGTGGGGCTGGCATGCTTGCGTGGGTGTGGGGGCCTCGCATGCGTGCGTGGGTGTGGGGGGGGCTCGCATGCGTGCGTGGGTGTGGGGGGAGTGGCATGCATGCGTGGGTGTGGTGGGGGGCTGCCATGCATGCGTGGGGTTAGGGGGGGTGGCACGCGTGTGTGGTGGTGTGGTGCTGTTGCATGGCTGCGTGGTGCGGGTGTGTGGGGTGGCTGGCATGCGTACGTGGGTGTGGGGGGTGGCTGGCATGCATAAGTGGGTTTGTGATGGGCTGGCATGCGTGCGTGGGTTGGTGGGGGTGGCTGGCATGCATGCGGTGCATGGTGGGGGGTCGCTGGCATGCATGCGTGGGTTGTGGGGTAGCTGCATGCGGGCGTGGGTTGTGGGAGGGGCTGGCATGCATGCGTGGGTGTGGGGGTGGCTGGCATGCATGCCTGATGTGGGGTGGGGCTGGCATGCGTGCGTTGGGTGGGGGGGGGCTCGCATGCGTGCGTGGGTGTGGGGGGGGCTCGCATGCGTGCGTGGGTGTGGGGGGGGAGTGGCATGCATGCGTGGGTGTGGTGGGGGCTGCCATGCATGCGTGGGGTTAGGGGGGGGCTGGCACGCGTGTGTGGGTTGGTGGGGTGGCTGCCATGCGTGCGTGGGTGTGTGGGGTGGCTGGCATGCGTACGTGGGTGTGGGGGGTGGCTGGCATGCATAAGTGGGTTTGTGATG
The DNA here is from genome assembly GCA_009746045.1 of Mesostigma viride. Lineage (NCBI taxonomy): Eukaryota > Viridiplantae > Streptophyta > Mesostigmatophyceae > Mesostigmatales > Mesostigmataceae > Mesostigma > Mesostigma viride. Next base: position 86,746 of record RPFO01000592.1, on the reverse strand, counting down.
GGCTGGCATGCGTGCGTGGGTTGGTGGGGTGGCTGGCATGCATGCGTGCATGTGGGGGTCGCTGGCATGCATGCGTGGGTTTGTGGGGTAGCTGGCATGCGGGCGTGGGTGTGGGAGGGGCTGGCATGCATGCGTGGGTGTGGGGGGTGGCTGGCATGCATGCCTGCATGTGGGGTAGGGCTGGCTGCGTGCGTGGGTGTGGGGGGGGCTGCCATGCGTGTGTCGGGGGGCTGGCATGCGTGGGTGGTTGGCGGGGGGAGTGGCATGCATGCGTGGGTGTGGTGGGGAGCTGCCATGCATGCGTGGTTTTAAGGGGGGGCTGGCACGCGTGCGTGGGTTCGTGGGGTGGCTGCCATGCGTGCGTGGGGTGGGGGTGGCTGGCATGCGTAAGTGGCTGTGGGGGTTGCTGGAATGCATAAGTGGGTTGTGGGGTGGCTGGCATGCGTGCGTGCGTGGGTGTGGGGTGGCTGGCATGCGTGTCGTGGATTGGTGGGGTGGCTGGCATGCATGCGGGCATGTGGGGGTGGCTGGAATCCATGCGTGGGTTTGTGGGGTATAGCTAACATGTGTGCGTGGGTGTGGGAGGGGCTGGCATGCATGCGTTGGTTGACATGCCATGGATGAAAAACGCCAAGAAGAGTATATGGCCCGCTGCCACCAAAAATCACCTGGTTGATCAACCAAGGGGATAGCCTGCACAGTGAGACACAAACCAGCAGACCCAGCAAAGCAAAATTCAGGTTGTAAGCGAGTGGAGATTACTTTTGACATGCTTGATGAAGAAATATATAACACACCTTCTATTGTCACACCTTCTATAAACAAATGGTTGATTGATCACCTTATACACCACGTAAACATGCTACCAGACGCGCTCTTCAGTCCAGTCAAAATCCACGTGCAAAGCAAGTCAGCTTACGCAGAAAGCACCATGAATGTCAGCCAGTACAGCAGTAAATGACGCCCCAAACCCGTGACCAGGCAAGCATCCAGAGGGGCTTTCACCGCCCAGTATATTCCAGAAAAAAGCATCACAGATCCTTGGGCAACGGACGTTCACACAGGACATGCGAAGGACCATGAAGATGGCGTCCTGCACGGCTAAGAAATAAAACGCAGACCCTTGCTACGCTATGTCTTTGCTGCGACTAGGTGGATTCGGCGAAATGGAAAGAACGCAACCATGAAAATGCATCAGAAAGAGAGCAGGTACTACCCCGGTCATCGAAACAAACGCCTCACCATCGGCATCGCCGGTTACGTCCCGTGGCAAAAAATCCAGCGTTCTTTCCAATATGATGTGGCGACAGCAGAAGCTCGTTGGCCACACCCCAAGCCTTCCACGAACAGCAAACTGATTTCACTAGGCACCCAATACGTAAAGCAGTTAAGCATGATACTACAATACCTAAATCTACAACGACATTCCATTTCCAGGTCGCCATAGCGACACGGACCTCTCCACGCAGGTATCACTCCGTTGACGCACCTCCAGCTCAGAAAATTTCGCACTTGCTCTTCAAACATAAAATTTTGACGTATAAAACCATGGCTGCGCATTCCCCATCCCAATTTTCTAGCCTACGTTGCCTGCCATCGCCAGCCAGCACAAGGAAAATTGCTCGCGCAGCACGTCACTTTGTTTTTCGCCCGAGCATGCCGCACGCTTTGCCAATAATTATTCCCAGTTCCCACTGCCCAGCAAGAAAAAAGTGGGGGAGGGGGGGCTATCGCTAACTGAAAATTCCGTCTCGTTTGATTCTATTTCCCCTGTTCAGGCGCGAACGTTTCCGTTCAGCACGGCTGAAAACGCTTTCCTTCAGAACTGTCATTTCGTCTCGCTTGCTTATCAAATTTGACATCCCACGTCCTGTGCCTTGAAAAGTTTTAGTACAGATATCAGTTCGCGACTTTTTGTTTGACGCTTAAAAGAGTCAACGCGCCGTAATGTCCTGAGGCCGCGCGGATTGGCGAGACGCCCCACCTGCCCGCAAAAGTCTGAACCTGTTCAGCGTTTCAGCACCCGTTCAGAATTCCTGAGACTCGATCTCCAAGGTTTGGGGATTTTCTTTGTACTACGCCGACTGGCCATCTCGCTACGGTCCTGGACGTCGTCCGCTCCCGCGCTAGGGGGCGCGGGGGACGGCCCCACTTCCGGCCTACGGCCGCGGCCAAAGTTTTCGGGCGTCATAAATCGTAGTTACTAGTAGGGGACAAGTTGGGGGCCCCTGCGGGGCCCAGACTTTTTGGCGCCTGAGCGGGCGATTGGCGCGTACACCCGCGGGATGCGTCCTCGGGAACGCCGGCGCCACGCGGGGTGCGCAGTGCGAAGGGGCAGTGGCCGAGGGCGCCGAGGCGGGGGGGCCAGCGGGAGCCCAAAAATTTCGGTTCCGTACGGCCGTTTTTGGGGCTGAGCCCCCTGCTTTTCACAGTTTCTAGCCGTTTTTTGCCACGCTCCCCGTCTGAACACGTTCAGTTGTGTCATCCCGCTAAAATTGGCACGAAAATTGCGTGGGAAGTAGGCCGAACCGAAAATTTAACCGACAAACCGTTCAAAATAGGGTTCGAACTAAATTTTCCGCACACTTCTCGTTCAGTCTGAACAGTCGAAATTTCCCGTTCAGTCTGAACCCTTAGTATTTCTAGTATTTTGTTTGGAGAGAGATCCTTCGTGTATAAACTCTTCCTCCCAGCCGTATATGCCCCCGGGCATTTCTTGCGCATTTTGCTGAATTCAGCTTCTGTTCAGAATAGGTAAGACTCGATCTTAGGAGGGTGTGACGGCGTTCAGACTAGCGGTTACGGGCCGTTACTCGCGGCTCCGCAGGATTTCAGGATTTGCCCTCGTTCGTGGGGGTGCGATCAGGCCGTACGGTACGGCGCCCGCGGCGATGTCAGGATGTTCGGGTTTCTCCTTGCGCAACACGATCGTAGTTAAGTAGTTGACAAGTTGGGGGCCCCTGCGGGGCCCAGACTTTTTGGCGCCTGAGCGGGCGATTGGCGCGTACACCCGCGGGATGCGTCCTCGGGAACGCCGGCGCCACGCGGGGTGCGCAGTGCGAAGGGGCAGTGGCCGAGGGCGCCGAGGCGGGGGGGCCAGCGGGAGCCCAAAAATTTCGGTTCCGTACGGCCGTTTTTGGGGCTGAGCCCCCTGCTTTTCACAGTTTCTAGCCGTTTTTTGCCACGCTCCCCGTCTGAACACGTTCAGTTGTGTCATCCCGCTAAAATTGGCACGAAAATTGCGTGGGAAGTAGGCCGAACCGAAAATTTAACCGACAAACCGTTCAAAATAGGGTTCGAACTAAATTTTCCGCACACTTCTCGTTCAGTCTGAACAGTCGAAATTTCCCGTTCAGTCTGAACCCTTAGTATTTCTAGTATTTTGTTTGGAGAGAGATCCTTCGTGTATAAACTCTTCCTCCCAGCCGTATATGCCCCCCGGCATTTTCTTGCGCATTTTGCTGAATTCAGCTTCTGTTCAGAATAGGTAAGACTCGATCTTAGGAGGGTGTGACGGCGTTCAGACTAGCGGTTACGGGCCGTTACTCGCGGCTCCGCAGGATTTCAGGATTTGCCCTCGTTCGTGGGGGTGCGATCAGGCCGTACGGTACGGCGCCCGCGGCGATGTCAGGATGTTCGGGTTTCTCCCTTGCGCAACACGATCGTAGTTAAGTAGTTGACAAGAAAAAAGTGGGGGAGGGGGGGCTATCGCCCCCCTCCCCGACTTGAGAGGACGTGACTCGCCGCTAGCGGCCCAGAGGCCGATAGTCGACCTTCTGGGCGCCAACCGCACCGGCCCGCGCGACGCGCCAAGACCCTTCCACGGAGGACGCGCGGGCGGACGATTCCGACCGGGACGAACCGCCGCCGTGCGCCACGCGCAACGGACCCTTCCCCGTCAACACCGTGGAAGCTCTCCGAGCGTGAGATACTTGGAAATTTCGTCACGTTCGTATCGAAAATGAAATTTCTGACAAATTTATCAGCTCGGACTTGACCACAATGAATTTCAGCATACCATTCGATACAACAATGATATTTCGGCGTCGGATACTTGGAAATTTCGTTACGTTCGTATCGCCAGTGAAATTCTGACAAATTTTATCCTGAACTATTTCGCATCATAACATGACTCCGTTGGGAGATCATCATGTAGCACTGGCTAACATATTCCCTTGCTGGATGGATGGAGGTAGGTGAAGAATTAAACCTTTTTTGACCTTATTTGTCTAATTGTAATTGCCTAGCACAGTCTACCTAGAGGAGGGCCCTGATTGGACAATTGTGGCCATGTACGTAATTATGCTACATGTCGTACATGATCTCCCAACAAGTCATGTTATAATTTAATTTCATTTCAATGCTAGCATGTCTTGTTGCATGCCCTCAAAGCTAAAATTGTTTATCACGTGCAGAGAGAGCCCGCACAATGAATTTCAGCGTACCATTCATTAATTAATTATACCATGCGATATACTTTACAGATATTTCGCTGTCAAATACTTCGAAATTCGGGTACTGCTTTTTGCAAGCCAGCCATAAGGACCAAACACTCCCATGCAAACTCCCATTTTCATCATTAATTAATATTCATTGAGTGGCAATCCTTTCATTCCTTTGTTCACACATGCACCATCCGTCATTCCCATTATTAAATTGAAAAAATTAAATCATAGCATGACTCCGTGGTGCCCACTATGACTTCATGGGGGGGGCTGGCATGCTTGCGTGGGTGTGGGGGGGCCTCGCATGCGTGCGTGGGTGTGGGGGGGGCTCGCATGCGTGCGTGGGTGTGGGGGGGAGTGGCATGCATGCGTGGGTGTGGTGGGGGGCTGCCATGCATGCGTGGGGTTAGGGGGGGCTGGCACGCGTGTGTGGGTTCGTGGGGTGGCTGCCATGCGTGCGTGGGTGTGTGGGGTGGCTGGCATGCGTAAGTGGGTGTGGGGGGTGGCATGCGTGCATGGGTTTGTGATGGGCTGGCATGCATGCGTGGGTTTGGGGGGGAGCTGCCATGCACGCATGGGTGTGGGGGGGAGTGGCATGCATGCGTGGGTGTGGTGGGGAGCTGCCATGCGTACGTTGGTGACGGGGGTGGCTGGCATGCATAAGTGGGTTGGTGGGGTGGCTGGCATGCATGCGTGCATGTGGGGGGGGCTGGCATGCGTGCGTGGGTGTGTGGGGGGGCTCGCATGCGTGCGTGGGTGTGTGGGGGGGCTCGCATGCGTGCGTGGGTGTGGGGGGGAGTGGCATGCATGCGTGGGTGTGGTGGGGGGCTGCCATGCATGCGTGGGGTTAGGGGGGGGCTGGCACGCGTGTGTGGGTTGGTGGGGTGGCTGCCATGCGTGCGTGGGTGTGTGGGGTGGCTGGCATGCGTACGTGGGTGTGGGGGGTGGCTGGCATGCATAAGCGGGTTTGTGATGGGCTGGCATGCGTGCGTGGGTTGGTGGGGTGGCTGGCATGCATGCGTGCATGTGGGGGGTCGCTGGCATGCATGCGTGGGTTTGTGGGGTAGCTGGCATGCGGGGGTGGGTGTGGGAGGGGCTGGCATGCATGCGTGGGTGTGGGGGGTGGCTGGCATGCATGCCTGCATGTGGGGTAGGGCTGGCATGCGTGCGTGGGTGTGTGGGGGGGCTGCCATGCGTGTGTCGGGGGGCTGGCATGCGTGGGTGGTTGGCGGGGGGAGTGGCATGCATGCGTGGGTGTGGTGGGGAGCTGCCATGCATGCGTGGTTTTAAGGGGGGGCTGGCACGCGTGCGTGGGTTCGTGGGGTGGCTGCCATGCGTGCGTGGGTGTGGGGGGTGGCTGGCATGCGTAAGTGGCTGTGGGGGTTGCTGGAATGCATAAGTGGGTTGTGGGGTGGCTGGCATGCGTGCGTGGGTGTGGGGGTGGCTGGCATGCGTGCGTGGATTGGTGGGGTGGCTGGCATGCATGCGGGCATGTGGGGGGTGGCTGGAATCCATGCGTGGGTTTGTGGGGTATAGCTAACATGTGTGCGTGGGTGTGGGAGGGGCTGGCATGCATGCGTTGGTTGACATGCCATGGATGAAAAACACCAAGAAGAGTATATGGCCCCGCTGCCACCAAAAATCACCTGGTTGATCAACCAAGGGGATAGCCTGCACAGTGAGACACAAACACAGCAGACCCAGCAAAGCAAAATTCAGGTTGTAAGCGAGTGGAGATTACTTTTGACATGCTTGATGAAGAAATATATAACACACCTTCTATTGTCACACCTTCTATAAACAAATGGTTGATTGATCACCTTATACACCACGTAAACATGCTACCAGACGCGCTCTTCAGTCCAGTCAAAATCCACGTGCGAAGCAAGTCAGCTTACGCAGAAAGCACCATGAATGTCAGCGAGTACAGCAGTAAATGACGCCCCAAACCCGTGACCAGGCAAGCATCCAGAGGGGCTTTCACCGCCCAGTATATTCCAGAAAAAAGCATCACAGATCCTTGGGCAACGGACGTTCACACAGGACATGCGAAGGACCATGAAGATGGCGTCCTGCACGGCTAATCTGCGTTTTTAAAAACCCTTGCTACGCTATGTCTTTGCTGCGACTAGGTGGATTCGGCGAAATGGAAAGAACGCAACCATGAAAATGCATCAGAAAGAGAGCAGGTACTACCCCGGTCATCGAAACAAACGCCTCACAATCGGCATCGCCGGTTACGTCCCGTGGCAAAAAATCCAGCGTTCTTTCCAATATGATGCGGCGACAGCAGAAGCTCGTTGGCCACACCCCAAGCCTTCCACGAACAGCAAACTGATTTCACTAGGCATCCAATACGTAAAGCAGTTAAGCATGATACTACAATACCTAAATCTACAACGACATTCCATTTCCAGGTCGCCATAGCGACACGGACCTCTCCCACGCAGGTATCACTCCGTTGACGCACCTCCAGCTCATAAAATTTCGCACTTGCTCTTCAAACATAAAATTTTGACGTATAAAACCATGGCTGCGCATTCCCCATCCCAATTTTCTAGCCTACGTTGCCTGCCATCGCCAGCCAGCACAAGGAAAATTGCTCGCGCAGCACGTCACTTTGTTTTTCGCCCCGAGCATGCCGCACGCTTTGCCAATAATTCCCAGTTCCCACTGCCCAGCAAGAAAAAAGTGGGGGAGGGGGGGCTATCGCTAACTGAAAATTCCGTCTCGTTTGATTCTATTTCCCCTGTTCAGGCGCGAACGTTTCCGTTCAGCACGGCTGAAAACGCTTTCCTTCAGAACTGTCATTTCGTCTCGCTTGCTTATCAAATTTGACATCCCACGTCCTGTGCCTTGAAAAGTTTTAGTACAGATATCAGTTCGCGACTTTTTGTTTGACGCTTAAAAGAGTCAACGCGCCGTAATGTCCTGAGGCCGCGCGGATTGGCGAGACGCCCCACCTGCCCGCAAAAGTCTGAACATGTTCAGCGTTTCAGCACCCGTTCAGAAAACCGAGACTCGATCTCCAAGGTTTGGGGATTTTCTTTGTACTACGCCGATTGGCCATCTCGCTACGGTCCTGGACGTCGTCCGCTCCCGCGCTAGGGGGCGCGGGGGACGGCCCCACCTTCGGCCTACGGCCGCGGCCAAAGTTTTCGGGCTTCATAAATCGTAGTTACTAGTAGGGGACAAGAAAAAAGTGGGGGAGGGGGGGCTATCGCCCCCCTCCCCGACTTGAGAGGACGTGACTCGCCGCTAGCGGCCCAGAGGCCGATAGTCGACCTTCTGGGCGCCAACCGCACCGGCCCGCGCGACGCGCCAAGACCCTTCCACGGAGGACGCGCGAGCGGACGATTCCGACCGGGACGAACCGCCGCCGTGCGCCACGCGCAACGGACCCTTCCCCGTGAACACCGTGGAAGCTCTCCGACTAGCGTGAGATACTTGGAAATTTCGTCACGTTCGTATCGAAAATGAAATTTCTGACAAATTTGTCAGCTCGGACAGAACCACAATGAATTTCAGCATACCATTCGATACAACAATGATATTTCGGCGTCGGATACTTGGAAATTTCGTTACGTTCGTATCGCCAGTGAAATTCTGACAAATTTTATCCTGAACTATTTCGCATCATAACATGACTCCGTTGGGAGATCATCATGTAGCACTGGCTAACATATTCCCTTGCTGGATGGATGGAGGTAGGTGAAGAATTAAACCTTTTTGAATGACCTTATTTGTCTAATTGTAATTGCCTAGCACAGTCTACCTAGAGGAGGGCCCTGATTGGCACAATTGTGGCCATGTACGTAATTATGCTACATGTCGTACATGATCTCCCCACTAGTCATGTTATAATTTAATTTCATTTTAATGCTAGCATGCCTTGTTGCATGCCCTCAAAGCTAAAATTGTTTATCACATGCAGAGAGAGCCCGCACAATGAATTTCAGCGTACCATTCATTAATTAATTATACCATGCGATATACTTTACAGATATTTCGCTGTCAAATACTTCGAAATTTGGGTACTGCTTTTTGCAAGCCAGCCATAAGGACCAAACACTCCCATGCAAACTCCCATTTTCATCATTAATTAATATTCATTGAGTGGCAATCCTTTCATTCCTTTGTTCACACATGCACCATCCGTCATTCCCATTATTAAATTGAAAAAATTAAAACATAGCATGACTCCGTGGTGCCCACTATGACTTCATGGGGGGGGCTGGCATGCTTGCGTGGGTGTGGGGGGGCCTCGCATGCGTGCGTGGGTGTGGGGGGGGCTTGCATGCGTGCGTGGGTGTGGGGGGGAGTGGCATGCATGCGTGGGTGTGGTGGGGGGCTGCCATGCATGCGTGGGGTTAGGAGGGGCTGGCACGCGTGTGTGGGTTCGTGGGGTGGCTGCCATGCGTGCGTGGGTGTGTGGGGTGGCTGGCATGCGTACGTGGGTGTGGGGGGTGGCTGGCATGCATAAGTGGGTTTGTAATGGGCTGGCATGCGTGCGTGGGTTGGTGGGGTGGCTGGCATGCATGCGTGCATGTGGGGGGTCGCTGGCATGCATGCGTGGGTTTGTGGGGTAGCTGGCATGCAGGCGTGGGTGTGGGAGGGGCTGGCATGCATGCGTGGGTGTGGGGGGTGGCTGGCATGCATGCCTGCATGTGGGGTGGGGCTGGCATGCGTGCGTGGGTGTGGGGGGGCTCGCATGCGTGCGTGGGTGTGTGTGGGGGCTCGCATGCGTGCGTGGGTGTGGGGGGGAGTGGCATGCATGCGTGGGTGTGGTGGGGGGCTGCCATGCATGCATGGGGTTAGGGGGGGCTGGCACGCGTGTGTGGGTTGGTAGGGTGGCTGCCATGCGTGCGTGGGTGTGTGGGGTGGCTGGCATGCGTACGTGGGTGTGGGGGGTGGCTGGCATGCATAAGTGGGTTTGTGATGGGCTGGCATGCGTGCGTGGGTTGGTGGGGGGCTGCCATGCATGCGTGGGGTTAGGAGGGGCTGGCACGCGTGTGTGGGTTCGTGGGGTGGCTGCCATGCGTGCGTGGGTGTGTGGGGTGGCTGGCATGCGTACGTGGGTGTGGGGGGTGGCTGGCATGCATAAGTGGGTTTGTAATGGGCTGGCATGCGTGCGTGGGTTGGTGGGGTGGCTGGCATGCATGCGTGCATGTGGGGGGTCGCTGGCATGCATGCGTGGGTTTGTGGGGTAGCTGGCATGCAGGCGTGGGTGTGGGAGGGGCTGGCATGCATGCGTGGGTGTGGGGGGTGGCTGGCATGCATGCCTGCATGTAGGGTGGGGCTGGCATGCGTGCGTGGGTGTGGGGGGGGCTCGCATGCGTGCGTGGGTGTGTGGGGGGCTCGCATGCGTGCGTGGGTGTGGGGGGGAGTGGCATGCATGCGTGGGTGTGGTGGGGGGCTGCCATGCATGCATGGGGTTAGGGGGGGGCTGGCACGCGTGTGTGGGTTGGTAGGGTGGCTGCCATGCGTGCGTGGGTGTGTGGGGTGGCTGGCATGCGTACGTGGGTGTGGGGGGTGGCTGGCATGCATAAGTGGGTTTGTGATGGGCTGGCATGCGTGCGTGGGTTGGTGGGGTGGCTGGCATGCATGCGTGCATGTGGGGGGTCGCTGGCATGCATGCGTGGGTTTGTGGGGTAGCTGGCATGCGGGCGTGGGTGTGGGAGGGGCTGGCATGCATGCGTGGGTGTGGGGGGTGGCTGGCATGCATGCCTGCATGTGGGGTAGGGCTGGCATGCGTGCGTGGGTGTGGGGGGGGCTGCCATGCGTGTGTCGGGGGGCTGGCATGCGTGGGTGGTTGGCGGGGGGAGTGGCATGCATGCGTGGGTGTGGTGGGGAGCTGCCATGCATGCGTGGTTTTAAGGGGGGGCTGGCACGCGTGCGTGGGTTCGTGGGGTGGCTGCCATGCGTGCGTGGGGGTGGGGGGTGGCTGGCATGCGTAAGTGGCTGTGGGGGTTGCTGGAATGCATAAGTGGGTTGTGGGGTGGCTGGCATGCGTGCGTGGGTGTGGGGGTGGCTGGCATGCGTGCGTGGATTGGTGGGGTGGCTGGCATGCATGCGGGCATGTGGGGGGTGGCTGGAATCCATGCGTGGGTTTGTGGGGTATAGCTAACATGTGTGCGTGGGTGTGGGAGGGGCTGGCATGCATGCGTTGGTTGACATGCCATGGATGAAAAACGCCAAGAAGAGTATATGGCCCCGCTGCCACCAAAAATCACCTGGTTGATCAACCAAGGGGATAGCCTGCACAGTGAGACACAAACACAGCAGACCCAGCAAAGCAAAATTCAGGTTGTAAGCGAGTGGAGATTACTTTTGACATGCTTGATGAAGAAATATATAACACACCTTCTATTGTCACACCTTCTATAAACAAATGGTTGATTGATCACCTTATACACCACGTAAACATGCTACCAGACGCGCTCTTCAGTCCAGTCAAAATCCACGTGCGAAGCAAGTCAGCTTACGCAGAAAGCACCATGAATGTCAGCCAGTACAGCAGTAAATGACGCCCCAAACCCGTGACCAGGCAAGCATCCAGAGGGGCTTTCACCGCCCAGTATATTCCAGAAAAAAGCATCACAGATCCTTGGGCAACGGACGTTCACACAGGACATGCGAAGGACCATGAAGATGGCGTCCTGCACGGCTAAGAAAATAAAACGCAGACCCTTGCTACGCTATGTCTTTGCTGCGACTAGGTGGATTCGGCGAAATGGAAAGAACGCAACCATGAAAATGCATCAGAAAGAGAGCAGGTACTACCCCGGTCATCGAAACAAACGCCTCACCATCGGCATCGCCGGTTACGTCCCGTGGCAAAAAATCCAGCGTTCTTTCCAATATGATGTGGCGACAGCAGAAGCTCGTTGGCCACACCCCAAGCCTTCCACGAACAGCAAACTGATTTCACTAGGCACCCAATACGTAAAGCAGTTAAGCATGATACTACAATACCTAAATCTACAACGACATTCCATTTCCAGGTCGCCATAGCGACACGGACCTCTCCCACGCAGGTATCACTCTGTTGACGCACCTCCAGCTCATAAAATTTCGCACTTGCTCTTCAAACATAAAATTTTGACGTATAAAACCATGGCTGCGCATTCCCCATCCCAATTTTCTAGCCTACGTTGCCTGCCATCGCCAGCCAGCACAAGGAAAATTGCTCGCGCAGCACGTCACTTTGTTTTTCGCCCCGAGCATGCCGCACGCTTTGCCAATAATTCCCAGTTCCCACTGCCCAGCAAGACTTTTTTACATGCGATATACTTTAGAGATATTTCGGTGGAAGATACTTGGAAATTTCGTTACGTTCGTATTTCCATGGACAATGTGCCAAATTACTAAATATAATTTTGAAATTCTGACAAATTTTCAGCTCGCACTTAACCACTATGAATTTCAGCATACCATTCGATATACTTTAGAGATAATTCAGCGTCAGATACTTGGAAATTTCCTTACGGTCGTATTTCAAGTGAAATTCTGACAAATTTCTCCGCTCGGACTGAACCACAATCAATTTCCGCATACCATTCGATATAGTAAATATAATTTTGCGTTTCCGTTCAGCAACGCTATGAACGTTTTCGTTCGTAACGGAAAAGTCCGGCTCGTTTGATTCTATTTTCCCTGTTCAGGTGTGAACGTTTCCGTTCAGCACATAACTGTCATTTCGTCTCGCTTGCTTATCAAATTTGACATCCCACGTCCTGTGCCTTGAAAAGTTTTAGTACAGATATCAGTTCGCGACTTTTTGTTTGACGCTTAAAAGAGTCAACGCGCCGTAATGTCCTGAGGCCGCGCGGATTGGCGAGACGCCCCACCTGCCCGCAAAAGTCTGAACATGTTCAGCGTTTCAGCACCCGTTCAGAATTCCTGAGACTCGATCTCCAAGGTTTGGGGATTTTCTTTGTACTACGCCGACTGGCCATCTCGCTACGGTCCTGGACGTCGTCCGCTCCCGCGCTAGGGGGCGCGGGGGACGGCCCCACTTCCGGCCTACGGCCGCGGCCAAAGTTTTCGGGCGTCATAAATCGTAGTTACTAGTAGGGGACAAGAAAAAAGTGGGGGAGGGGGGGCTATCGCCCCCCCTCCCCGACTTGAGAGGACGTGACTCGCCGCTAGCGGCCCAGAGGCCGATAGTCGACCTTCTGGGCGCCAACCGCACCGGCCCGCGCGACGCGCCAAGACCCTTCCACGGAGGACGCGCGGGCGGACGATTCCGACCGGGACGAACCGCCGCCGTGCGCCACGCGCAACGGACCCTTCCCCGTCAACACCGTGGAAGCTCTCCGAGCGTGAGATACTTGGAAATTTCGTCACGTTCGTATCGAAAATGAAATTTCTGACAAATTTATCAGCTCGGACTTGACCACAATGAATTTCAGCATACCATTCGATACAACAATGATATTTCGGCGTCGGATACTTGGAAATTTCGTTACGTTCGTATCGCCAGTGAAATTCTGACAAATTTTATCCTGAACTATTTCGCATCATAACATGACTCCGTTGGGAGATCATCATGTAGCACTGGCTAACATATTCCCTTGCTGGATGGATGGAGGTAGGTGAAGAATTAAACCTTTTTTGACCTTATTTGTCTAATTGTAATTGCCTAGCACAGTCTACCTAGAGGAGGGCCCTGATTGGACAATTGTGGCCATGTACGTAATTATGCTACATGTCGTACATGATCTCCCAACAAGTCATGTTATAATTTAATTTCATTTCAATGCTAGCATGTCTTGTTGCATGCCCTCAAAGCTAAAATTGTTTATCACGTGCAGAGAGAGCCCGCACAATGAATTTCAGCGTACCATTCATTAATTAATTATACCATGCGATATACTTTACAGATATTTCGCTGTCAAATACTTCGAAATTCGGGTACTGCTTTTTGCAAGCCAGCCATAAGGACCAAACACTCCCATGCAAACTCCCATTTTCATCATTAATTAATATTCATTGAGTGGCAATCCTTTCATTCCTTTGTTCACACATGCACCATCCGTCATTCCCATTATTAAATTGAAAAAATTAAATCATAGCATGACTCCGTGGTGCCCACTATGACTTCATGGGGGGGGGCTGGCATGCTTGCGTGGGTGTGGGGGGGCCTCGCATGCGTGCGTGGGTGTGGGGGGGGCTCGCATGCGTGCGTGGGTGTGGGGGGGAGTGGCATGCATGCGTGGGTGTGGTGGGGGGCTGCCATGCATGCGTGGGGTTAGGGGGGGCTGGCACGCGTGTGTGGGTTCGTGGGGTGGCTGCCATGCGTGCGTGGGTGTGTGGGGTGGCTGGCATGCGTAAGTGGGTGTGGGGGGTGGCATGCGTGCATGGGTTTGTGATGGGCTGGCATGCATGCGTGGGTTTGGGGGGGAGCTGCCATGCACGCATGGGTGTGGGGGGGGAGTGGCATGCATGCGTGGGTGTGGTGGGGAGCTGCCATGCGTACGTTGGTGACGGGGGTGGCTGGCATGCATAAGTGGGTTGGTGGGGTGGCTGGCATGCATGCGTGCATGTGGGGGGGGCTGGCATGCGTGCGTGGGTGTGTGGGGGGGCTCGCATGCGTGCGTGGGTGTGTGGGGGGGCTCGCATGCGTGCGTGGGTGTGGGGGGGAGTGGCATGCATGCGTGGGTGTGGTGGGGGGCTGCCATGCATGCGTGGGGTTAGGGGGGGGCTGGCACGCGTGTGTGGGTTGGTGGGGTGGCTGCCATGCGTGCGTGGGTGTGTGGGGTGGCTGGCATGCGTACGTGGGTGTGGGGGGTGGCTGGCATGCATAAGCGGGTTTGTGATGGGCTGGCATGCGTGCGTGGGTTGGTGGGGTGGCTGGCATGCATGCGTGCATGTGGGGGGTCGCTGGCATGCATGCGTGGGTTTGTGGGGTAGCTGGCATGCGGGGGTGGGTGTGGGAGGGGCTGGCATGCATGCGTGGGTGTGGGGGGTGGCTGGCATGCATGCCTGCATGTGGGGTAGGGCTGGCATGCGTGCGTGGGTGTGTGGGGGGGCTGCCATGCGTGTGTCGGGGGGCTGGCATGCGTGGGTGGTTGGCGGGGGGAGTGGCATGCATGCGTGGGTGTGGTGGGGAGCTGCCATGCATGCGTGGTTTTAAGGGGGGGCTGGCACGCGTGCGTGGGTTCGTGGGGTGGCTGCCATGCGTGCGTGGGTGTGGGGGGTGGCTGGCATGCGTAAGTGGCTGTGGGGGTTGCTGGAATGCATAAGTGGGTTGTGGGGTGGCTGGCATGCGTGCGTGGGTGTGGGGGTGGCTGGCATGCGTGCGTGGATTGGTGGGGTGGCTGGCATGCATGCGGGCATGTGGGGGGTGGCTGGAATCCATGCGTGGGTTTGTGGGGTATAGCTAACATGTGTGCGTGGGTGTGGGAGGGGCTGGCATGCATGCGTTGGTTGACATGCCATGGATGAAAAACACCAAGAAGAGTATATGGCCCCGCTGCCACCAAAAATCACCTGGTTGATCAACCAAGGGGATAGCCTGCACAGTGAGACACAAACACAGCAGACCCAGCAAAGCAAAATTCAGGTTGTAAGCGAGTGGAGATTACTTTTGACATGCTTGATGAAGAAATATATAACACACCTTCTATTGTCACACCTTCTATAAACAAATGGTTGATTGATCACCTTATACACCACGTAAACATGCTACCAGACGCGCTCTTCAGTCCAGTCAAAATCCACGTGCGAAGCAAGTCAGCTTACGCAGAAAGCACCATGAATGTCAGCGAGTACAGCAGTAAATGACGCCCCAAACCCGTGACCAGGCAAGCATCCAGAGGGGCTTTCACCGCCCAGTATATTCCAGAAAAAAGCATCACAGATCCTTGGGCAACGGACGTTCACACAGGACATGCGAAGGACCATGAAGATGGCGTCCTGCACGGCTAATCTGCGTTTTTAAAAACCCTTGCTACGCTATGTCTTTGCTGCGACTAGGTGGATTCGGCGAAATGGAAAGAACGCAACCATGAAAATGCATCAGAAAGAGAGCAGGTACTACCCCGGTCATCGAAACAAACGCCTCACAATCGGCATCGCCGGTTACGTCCCGTGGCAAAAAATCCAGCGTTCTTTCCAATATGATGCGGCGACAGCAGAAGCTCGTTGGCCACACCCCAAGCCTTCCACGAACAGCAAACTGATTTCACTAGGCATCCAATACGTAAAGCAGTTAAGCATGATACTACAATACCTAAATCTACAACGACATTCCATTTCCAGGTCGCCATAGCGACACGGACCTCTCCCACGCAGGTATCACTCCGTTGACGCACCTCCAGCTCATAAAATTTCGCACTTGCTCTTCAAACATAAAATTTTGACGTATAAAACCATGGCTGCGCATTCCCCATCCCAATTTTCTAGCCTACGTTGCCTGCCATCGCCAGCCAGCACAAGGAAAATTGCTCGCGCAGCACGTCACTTTGTTTTTCGCCCCGAGCATGCCGCACGCTTTGCCAATAATTCCCAGTTCCCACTGCCCAGCAAGAAAAAAGTGGGGGAGGGGGGGCTATCGCTAACTGAAAATTCCGTCTCGTTTGATTCTATTTCCCCTGTTCAGGCGCGAACGTTTCCGTTCAGCACGGCTGAAAACGCTTTCCTTCAGAACTGTCATTTCGTCTCGCTTGCTTATCAAATTTGACATCCCACGTCCTGTGCCTTGAAAAGTTTTAGTACAGATATCAGTTCGCGACTTTTTGTTTGACGCTTAAAAGAGTCAACGCGCCGTAATGTCCTGAGGCCGCGCGGATTGGCGAGACGCCCCACCTGCCCGCAAAAGTCTGAACATGTTCAGCGTTTCAGCACCCGTTCAGAATTCCTGAGACTCGATCTCCAAGGTTTGGGGATTTTCTTTGTACTACGCCGACTGGCCATCTCGCTACGGTCCTGGACGTCGTCCGCTCCCGCGCTAGGGGGCGCGGGGGACGGCCCCACTTCCGGCCTACGGCCGCGGCCAAAGTTTTCGGGCGTCATAAATCGTAGTTACTAGTAGGGGACAAGAAAAAAGTGGGGGAGGGGGGGCTATCGCCCCCCCTCCCCGACTTGAGAGGACGTGACTCGCCGCTAGCGGCCCAGAGGCCGATAGTCGACCTTCTGGGCGCCAACCGCACCGGCCCGCGCGACGCGCCAAGACCCTTCCACGGAGGACGCGCGGGCGGACGATTCCGACCGGGACGAACCGCCGCCGTGCGCCACGCGCAACGGACCCTTCCCCGTCAACACCGTGGAAGCTCTCCGAGCGTGAGATACTTGGAAATTTCGTCACGTTCGTATCGAAAATGAAATTTCTGACAAATTTATCAGCTCGGACTTGACCACAATGAATTTCAGCATACCATTCGATACAACAATGATATTTCGGCGTCGGATACTTGGAAATTTCGTTACGTTCGTATCGCCAGTGAAATTCTGACAAATTTTATCCTGAACTATTTCGCATCATAACATGACTCCGTTGGGAGATCATCATGTAGCACTGGCTAACATATTCCCTTGCTGGATGGATGGAGGTAGGTGAAGAATTAAACCTTTTTTGACCTTATTTGTCTAATTGTAATTGCCTAGCACAGTCTACCTAGAGGAGGGCCCTGATTGGACAATTGTGGCCATGTACGTAATTATGCTACATGTCGTACATGATCTCCCAACAAGTCATGTTATAATTTAATTTCATTTCAATGCTAGCATGTCTTGTTGCATGCCCTCAAAGCTAAAATTGTTTATCACGTGCAGAGAGAGCCCGCACAATGAATTTCAGCGTACCATTCATTAATTAATTATACCATGCGATATACTTTACAGATATTTCGCTGTCAAATACTTCGAAATTCGGGTACTGCTTTTTGCAAGCCAGCCATAAGGACCAAACACTCCCATGCAAACTCCCATTTTCATCATTAATTAATATTCATTGAGTGGCAATCCTTTCATTCCTTTGTTCACACATGCACCATCCGTCATTCCCATTATTAAATTGAAAAAATTAAATCATAGCATGACTCCGTGGTGCCCACTATGACTTCATGGGGGGGGCTGGCATGCTTGCGTGGGTGTGGGGGGGCCTCGCATGCGTGCGTGGGTGTGGGGGGGGCTCGCATGCGTGCGTGGGTGTGGGGGGGAGTGGCATGCATGCGTGGGTGTGGTGGGGGGCTGCCATGCATGCGTGGGGTTAGGGGGGGGCTGGCACGCGTGTGTGGGTTCGTGGGGTGGCTGCCATGCGTGCGTGGGTGTGTGGGGTGGCTGGCATGCGTAAGTGGGTGTGGGGGGTGGCATGCGTGCATGGGTTTGTGATGGGCTGGCATGCATGCGTGGGTTTGGGGGGGAGCTGCCATGCACGCATGGGTGTGGGGGGGGAGTGGCATGCATGCGTGGGTGTGGTGGGGAGCTGCCATGCGTACGTTGGTGACGGGGGTGGCTGGCATGCATAAGTGGGTTGGTGGGGTGGCTGGCATGCATGCGTGCATGTGGGGGGGGCTGGCATGCGTGCGTGGGTGTGTGGGGGGGCTCGCATGCGTGCGTGGGTGTGTGGGGGGGCTCGCATGCGTGCGTGGGTGTGGGGGGGAGTGGCATGCATGCGTGGGTGTGGTGGGGGGCTGCCATGCATGCGTGGGGTTAGGGGGGGGCTGGCACGCGTGTGTGGGTTGGTGGGGTGGCTGCCATGCGTGCGTGGGTGTGTGGGGTGGCTGGCATGCGTACGTGGGTGTGGGGGGTGGCTGGCATGCATAAGCGGGTTTGTGATGGGCTGGCATGCGTGCGTGGGTTGGTGGGGTGGCTGGCATGCATGCGTGCATGTGGGGGGTCGCTGGCATGCATGCGTGGGTTTGTGGGGTAGCTGGCATGCGGGGGTGGGTGTGGGAGGGGCTGGCATGCATGCGTGGGTGTGGGGGGTGGCTGGCATGCATGCCTGCATGTGGGGTAGGGCTGGCATGCGTGCGTGGGTGTGTGGGGGGGCTGCCATGCGTGTGTCGGGGGGCTGGCATGCGTGGGTGGTTGGCGGGGGGAGTGGCATGCATGCGTGGGTGTGGTGGGGAGCTGCCATGCATGCGTGGTTTTAAGGGGGGGCTGGCACGCGTGCGTGGGTTCGTGGGGTGGCTGCCATGCGTGCGTGGGTGTGGGGGGTGGCTGGCATGCGTAAGTGGCTGTGGGGGTTGCTGGAATGCATAAGTGGGTTGTGGGGTGGCTGGCATGCGTGCGTGGGTGTGGGGGTGGCTGGCATGCGTGCGTGGATTGGTGGGGTGGCTGGCATGCATGCGGGCATGTGGGGGGTGGCTGGAATCCATGCGTGGGTTTGTGGGGTATAGCTAACATGTGTGCGTGGGTGTGGGAGGGGCTGGCATGCATGCGTTGGTTGACATGCCATGGATGAAAAACACCAAGAAGAGTATATGGCCCCGCTGCCACCAAAAATCACCTGGTTGATCAACCAAGGGGATAGCCTGCACAGTGAGACACAAACACAGCAGACCCAGCAAAGCAAAATTCAGGTTGTAAGCGAGTGGAGATTACTTTTGACATGCTTGATGAAGAAATATATAACACACCTTCTATTGTCACACCTTCTATAAACAAATGGTTGATTGATCACCTTATACACCACGTAAACATGCTACCAGACGCGCTCTTCAGTCCAGTCAAAATCCACGTGCGAAGCAAGTCAGCTTACGCAGAAAGCACCATGAATGTCAGCGAGTACAGCAGTAAATGACGCCCCAAACCCGTGACCAGGCAAGCATCCAGAGGGGCTTTCACCGCCCAGTATATTCCAGAAAAAAGCATCACAGATCCTTGGGCAACGGACGTTCACACAGGACATGCGAAGGACCATGAAGATGGCGTCCTGCACGGCTAATCTGCGTTTTTAAAAACCCTTGCTACGCTATGTCTTTGCTGCGACTAGGTGGATTCGGCGAAATGGAAAGAACGCAACCATGAAAATGCATCAGAAAGAGAGCAGGTACTACCCCGGTCATCGAAACAAACGCCTCACAATCGGCATCGCCGGTTACGTCCCGTGGCAAAAAATCCAGCGTTCTTTCCAATATGATGCGGCGACAGCAGAAGCTCGTTGGCCACACCCCAAGCCTTCCACGAACAGCAAACTGATTTCACTAGGCATCCAATACGTAAAGCAGTTAAGCATGATACTACAATACCTAAATCTACAACGACATTCCATTTCCAGGTCGCCATAGCGACACGGACCTCTCCCACGCAGGTATCACTCCGTTGACGCACCTCCAGCTCATAAAATTTCGCACTTGCTCTTCAAACATAAAATTTTGACGTATAAAACCATGGCTGCGCATTCCCCATCCCAATTTTCTAGCCTACGTTGCCTGCCATCGCCAGCCAGCACAAGGAAAATTGCTCGCGCAGCACGTCACTTTGTTTTTCGCCCCGAGCATGCCGCACGCTTTGCCAATAATTCCCAGTTCCCACTGCCCAGCAAGAAAAAAGTGGGGGAGGGGGGGCTATCGCTAACTGAAAATTCCGTCTCGTTTGATTCTATTTCCCCTGTTCAGGCGCGAACGTTTCCGTTCAGCACGGCTGAAAACGCTTTCCTTCAGAACTGTCATTTCGTCTCGCTTGCTTATCAAATTTGACATCCCACGTCCTGTGCCTTGAAAAGTTTTAGTACAGATATCAGTTCGCGACTTTTTGTTTGACGCTTAAAAGAGTCAACGCGCCGTAATGTCCTGAGGCCGCGCGGATTGGCGAGACGCCCCACCTGCCCGCAAAAGTCTGAACATGTTCAGCGTTTCAGCACCCGTTCAGAATTCCTGAGACTCGATCTCCAAGGTTTGGGGATTTTCTTTGTACTACGCCGACTGGCCATCTCGCTACGGTCCTGGACGTCGTCCGCTCCCGCGCTAGGGGGCGCGGGGGACGGCCCCACTTCCGGCCTACGGCCGCGGCCAAAGTTTTCGGGCGTCATAAATCGTAGTTACTAGTAGGGGACAAGAAAAAAGTGGGGGAGGGGGGTTATATATATATATATAGGGCTATCGCCCCCCCTCCCCGACTTGAGAGGACGTGACTCGCCGCTAGCGGCCCAGAGGCCGATAGTCGACCTTCTGGGCGCCAACCGCACCGGCCCGCGCGACGCGCCAAGACCCTTCCCCGGAGGACGCGCGGGCGGACGATTCCGACCGGGACGAACCGCCGCCGTGCGCCACGCGCAACGGACCCTTCCCCGTGAACACCGTGGAAGCTGTACTAACTAACTAACTAACTAACTAAGTGACTAACTTACTAACTAAGTATAACACGTAAGAAAAAATCTGTCCACAGAATTTGTCCCAAATTTGCTACCATAAGCCTGTAATAAATTTCGCCGTCAATGAGTTTCAACGGGCAAGTTGCACACACGTACGTTACTTGATAAGCTGCGGCTGATGGGACTGCCTGAGCAGGTTGTCGACAATTCTGTGGTAATGTCCTTGTTCATGAGAAACTACGTCGTTTTGGTAATGGCTTTGTTCATGAGAAACTACGTCGTCCGAGGTGACTTCAGTTCGGACGGTGCTGTGGTGGGTATAAAACCGTTTGGACTGGGCGTCGACCGGCACTCCGAGGCGTATTTTCTCTGGCATTGTCGCATGGCTTCGTCTAGTGGTGTGCGGCAAATGGCTTCCGTCGGGAACGCCGGGAAGGGGAAGGAGCCCCCTGCTGCGTACGAGCATACTTTCTTTGGTGTCATAGGTTTTGTCGGCAAGTATGTCAACCCCAATCATCCGACCGCCCGTGCCTATCACGTTTATATCATGAATGAATGCGGGGAAGACGCGCTTGCGATCTTTTCCGTGGACCATGTCAGTGTCTCCAATAAGGTGGATGTGAGTGAGTCGGACTACGAGAAGGGGAAATTCGTCTTGGCGCAGACGAACGTGCTGCGTAAAGGCCAGTACTGCGTATCCGAAGAGTGAGTGTGCTGGCTTGCTGGAAACGGATGCAGGTGACTGCTGCTTCTAGATTAAATGAGTTTCTGGTTTGCTTTGTATAATGCTTTAGTAGTTGTTTTCAACGTGTAGGTATTCATTTTCACTGAAGGGATGAAACTCATCACACTTGATGAATGTGGTCGTATGTCTTGGTGTGTTTTACCTTGTGTGTTGATTTTGATACATCTTGTTGCTGTTTAACGCACCCAATGCGTGCAGTCATGCGATGGTCATCCGCGAGAAGGAAGAGCTGAAGGTTACAAAGCCACCCGTGGATGCGGACAGATTTCCAAAGCAGATTCTCTGGAAATACACTGGCTTCACTCAGGTGCCCGATAAGATGAAGGGGTTTGGTAGCCAGGGACGTACGTACGTTGACTATGTCGGCGTTATCCAAACCGTGTATCGGCAAAATTTTCCGGGTGCGACGCAACGGCGAATCGTTCTCGCTGATGCTGAGGGCAATGTGATCCCAGTTCACTTGTTCGACGGCGCAGTGAAGATTCTGGAGAACGTGCGGCCGGGTGAACTGCACAGCGTTTCCGGGAAACGAATGCGAGCCCAAAGCATGAACGGCCTTCTGTCCTTGGCAATTGGGGATAGTACCCTGATTGTGTTGGATAGCGATGATGCCGTGGCTGTTCAGCTGCGCAAGAAGGTTCGCGAGAACGGTTTCGCTGGCGTGGTTTTCGGAGACGATGCTCCGGTCATGGATATATCAGACGTGATAACCAGGGCGACCAGGAATGAGGCCCCCCCGGGGCAGGAAGCCGTGTCATTCAAGTGCGTTGTGCACGGCTTGGCGATTCCCCATGAGCGCTACGCGACCTCCTCAGCCAAGATGACATACTTGGCTTGTAACAATCTGAGGCAGGATCCTGACGACAAGAAGGGCAAGAAGGCTTCAAAGTATGACAAGTCGTCAAGGAAGGGATCGACGCAGATGAGGTGTCGTACCGCGCTCGATGAGAATGGGAACTGCCCGGCTTGCCACAGGAAGCCCGACTCGACGAAGGAATTGTGGATGGTCAGCGTCACGGTGGTCGACTGTAACAATGGGAGACTTCATGTGACTATGTTTCCGAGTGAGGCACCACACGTCATCCGCGAGCCCAAGTTGAGTGCGGAGCAGTGGCTGGCTATGCAGCCTGCCGAGCGCGAGGTGGTGTGGGAGGAATTCATACAGCCGGGCCGGTGGACGAATTTTCTCTTGAGGGTGACACCCATGTACGTCACCGGCACATTTCCGAGGTATGCGCTTCTACGAAGGAATTTCTATGACTACACATCACACAAGGGTAGGGGCGAGGTGACGGACGAAGAAATCGCAGCGGTCATCGAGAAATCTCGCGATGGTGCGGAGCGTCGCCACCTGATGGGTGGTCCCTCGATGGGTGCTGCGGCTGCAGTCAACGCTACCGGCACCGCACCGACAGATATCAACACGGCGCACGCCTCGTTTGCCACCTGGCTGAACACGGCGCACGTCTCGCCTGCCACCTGGCTCAACACGGCGCACGCCTCGCCTGCCACCTGGTCGTCGGAGCCCCTTGTTGGGAACACTGGCGTCACCGCGCCGGTCAACAACAACACCGCGGGCGGACAGGCTGGCGTAGACACCGCCTCCACCGCGCGAGTCGCCGTCAACATGGCGCACGTCTCGCCTGCCACCTGGCTCAACACGGCGCACGCCCCGCCTGCCACCTGGTCGTCGGAGCGCCTTGTTGGGAACACTGCCGTCACCGCGCCGGTCAACAACAACACCGCGGGCGGACAGGCTGGTGTAGACACCGCCTCCACCGCGCGAGGCGCTGTCAACACGGCGCACGCCTCGGCTGCCACCTGGCTCAACATGCCGCACGCCTCGCCTGCCACCTGGCTCAACACGGTGCACGGCTCGCCTGCCACCTGGCTCAACACGGCGCACGGCTCGCCTACCACCTGGTCGTCGGAGCCCCTTGTTGGGAACACTGCCGTCACCGCGCCGGTCAACAACAACACCGAGGGCGGACAGGCTGCCGTGGGCATGGCTTCCACGGCGCCAGTGGCCAACAACACCGCAGGCGCACAGGCTGGCGTGGACCTTGCTGCAAGTTCGCCGGTCACCAGCAATATCGCGGGCGCGCAAGTTGCCGTCCCCGACGCCGCGGGTGAACCGGTCGCCACGAACATCGCGCGCATGTCGGCTGGCACATGGAGTTCGGGGCCATTTGCTGGCAACCCTGCCGCTACAGCGTTGGTAACGAACAATATCGCGAGCACGCGGGATGCCGTGGATACTACGTCTACCGCGGTAGTCGCCAATAGGACCGTGGGCGTGCTGGATGCCGTCGACACCGCTGGTATCGTGCCGCCTGCTAACGTCCCGTTTGTGCTCAACGATGCCGCTACTGCGTCGCATGGCGACAACACCATGGTTGGCTCTGCTTGCCACATTACCTCCGCCGCCGAGACAGTTGCTACGGATACGACGAGTGCATTGGGTGCTGTCGATACCGCTGCAATGCAAGGTGCCCCTCCTCCACCGAGTGGAAGGGGACAGCGCACTCCTCGCGGATCTTCTGACAGGTCGGACGCGCCTCGCTAGAGCTAACTAAACAGAGGCTTTAACTTAACTATAAATAAGAATTCCCTTCGATGTGAATTTGAAAATGCGTTTGTAATAATGTGAAAATCCTATAATGACATGATAGTCTAATGTGGTGATAGGCTCTTGAAAGGGACAATGGCACCCCTTGGCATTGTCCACCCAACAAATTATGCATATTTTAGGACCATATTATATTTTATGACCTGCACGACCCCACTTTTCCCACATGATGATATATTGTGGGGGAAGGCTCCCTCCAAGTTTCAGGCCAATCCAAGCCCATTTGCATATTTTAGGACCATGACCCACCACCAACGGTGGGCACGTGCTAGCGCGCGCGAGGGAGCATGCCACCCCCTGGCCATGGTGACCCCCCCAAATGATGGACCTGCACACCCCCACTTTGCCCACATCATGATATAGTGTGGGGTAAGGCTCCCTCCAAGTTTCAGGCCAATCCAATCTCATTTGTATATGTTAGGACCATGAGCCACCCCTAACGGTGGGCACGTGGTGGCCCACAAGAGGGACCATGGCACCCCCTGGCAACAGCTACCCTCAGAAATGATGGACCTGCACGACCCCACTTTTCCCACATGATGGGGTATTGAGGGGGAAGGCTCCCTCCAAGTATCAGGCCAATCCAAGCCCATTTGCATATTTTAGGACCATCACCCACGCCCAATGGCGGGCACGTGCTAGTGCGCACGAGGGACCATGGCACCCCCTGGCCATGGCCATCCCCCCAAATGATGGACCTGCACGCCCCCACTTTGCCCACATGATGATATATTGTGGGGGAAGGCTCCCTCCAAGTTTCAGGCCAATCCAAGCCCATTTGCATATTTTAGGACCATGAACCACCCCTAACGGTGGGCACGTGCTAGCGCGCGCGAGGGACCATGGCACCCCCTGGTAACAGCCACCCCCCCAAATGATAGACCTGCACGCCCTCACTTTGCCCACATGATGGGCCAGTGCGGGGGAATGCTCCCTCTAAGTTTGAGGCCAATCCAAGCCCATTTGCATATTTTAGGACCATGACCCACCCCCAACGGCAGGCACGTGCTAGCGCGCGCGAGGGACCATGCCACCCCCTGGCAACAGCCACCTCCCTAAATGATGGACCTGCACGCCCCCACTTTGCCCACATGATGGGCAAGTGTGGGGGAAGGTTCCCTCCAAGTTTCAGGCCAATCCAAGCTCATTTGCATATTTTAGGACCATGATCCACGGCTAACGGTGGGCATGTGCTAGCGCGCACGAGAGACGATGGCACCCCCTGGCAACAGGCACCCCCCCCAATGATGGACCTGCATGACCCCACTTTGCCCACATGATGGGCCAGTGTGGGGAAAGGCTCCCTCCAAGTTTCAGGCCAATCCAAGCCCATTTGCATATTTTAGGACCATCATCCACGCCCAATGGCAGGCACGTGCTAGCGCGCGCGAGGGACCATGACCCCCCCTGGCCATGGCGACTCCCCCAAATGATGGACCTGCACGCCCCCACTTTGCCCACATCATCAAATAGTTAAGGGGAAGGCTCCCTCCAAGTTTCAGGCCAATCCAAGGCCATTTGCATATTTTAGGACCATGATCCACCCCTAACGGTGGGCACGTGCTAGCGCGCGCGAGGGAGCATGCCACCCCCTGGCAACAGCCACCCCCCCAAATGATGGACCTGCATGACCCCACTTTGCCCACATCATCAAATAGTTAAGGGGAAGGCTCCCTCCAAGTTTCAGGCCAATCCAAGTCCATTTGCATATTTTAGGACCATCATCAATGCCCAACGGCGGGCACGTGCTAGCGCGCACAAGGGACCATGACCCCCCCTGGCCATGGCGACCCCCCCAAACGATGGACCTGCACGCCCCCACTTTGCCCACATCATCAAATTGTGTAGGGGAAGGTACCCTCCAACTTTCAGGCCAATCCAATCCCATTTGCATATTTTAGGACAATGACCCACCCCTAACGGCGGGCACGTGGTAGCGCGCGCAAGGGAGCATGGCACCCCTTGGCGACAGCCACCCCCGCAAATGATGGACCTGCACGCCCCCACTTTGCCTACATGATGGGCCAGTGTGGGGGAATAAGCAAATTGAATTGATACAGTTTTGAATGCTCGTGCAATCACGAACAGGAGTTCCATTAACACGGAGACAGGGGTTTCTGAGTTGTATTATCATTATAAAAATATGGGAAGTAATAGCAAGCTATTACGTGCTCCAGCAAGACCCTATCACGTGGCATCCACAATTTGTAATCCTCGTCCCCGAAGATGCCTCCCCCACTGTCCTGCGCAAGGAACGCGACATACCAAGCAGCGCATTGGAATGGAGTAAGAAGAAAGCGCGGTGTCGGTGGCCATACCTCCATCGTGGATCACACGTACTAAACACTAATCACATATGAACACGGCATCGTCCGATGCGAGAACAAAAGCAATCGTACATTAATCAAGCATTATAGTTGCAAATTCGCAGTTGACAGGATTACGAACCGGACATCTCACAAAATCCACTCACCAAAGGCTCAGGGAACCGGCGTCACGCGGTACAGGCACGCGAGCGTCCTGTGCGCAAGCTCGGCCAGGTCGACGCGCCCGGGGCGCGGGTATGCCGTGTTGATATGTCGTGTCAACGCGCCATAGGGGTCCACCTCCTCCCATCGCCCCTGGTCCAGGTCCATGGGTCGCAGGTACGCGAAGTGCTGGGGTTGCCTCTCCACGATGCCGCACAGCTCCGCGGTCACGCGAACCTCCTCGCACTCGCGACCCACGCGGATGGCCATGCCGAACCTCATGGGCGGCCCGCGGCCGGCGTAGTCTCGCGACTCGACACCAGTTAAGAAGCCAACGACCACCAGGACCCTCGGAACCATGTCAAAGTACCTCCAAGGTACGCACGTCGGCGAAAGGCAACGACATGGTTGCCACAGCTCCCCTGCGTACTCGCGGCATACCTGCACGATGCGGTCCTCAAAGTCCATACCGTCGGGCGCGATGCCGGCACCTATGGGTCGCTGCAACACGCCGTCCACGGGGAACGGTCGCTTGCACGCCCAGTCGCCCTGACGGAGATACGCGTCCTTGAGGTGCCCCATGACGTTCGTGAGGCATATGTTCCCGTGGCCCTGCGCCCCGTAAAGCGTACCTTGGCTCGCACCTAGCAGCCGCATCACCTTGTTACGCTTGTCGGCCGCCTCCTGCATCGTGCCGAACGCAAACGCCAGAACAAACTCCAGCAACGCGAGGCCGTCCTCGCAGCGTGGACCGTGTCTGCCGTCGTTGTGATTGCACTGCAGCCTGAGCAGACCGGACTCCCCCGGCCGCTGCCCCCATATCATGGCGTGCACCAGCAGCATCAGGATGGCGTCCACCCAGCAGCTGTTCGCATTCCACACGGGCAGGTTCATGAGGAGCACGGGCAGCATCCTGTGGCCGTACTGCTCGATCAAGCGCAGGAACGCGAGACAGAAGGATGTGGTGGCGTTCGATGGCCTCGGCCGTGGCGTGAACTCGAACGCGCGGTGCTGCGGCAGCAACTCCTCCTCCTCTTCATGCTCCTCCTCGTCCCCCACAACCACGGCCTCTGCCGCGGACGTCCCAGCGCGTTTCCTCACTTGCGCGCGTTTGTCCTGCACCCCCACCCGGGCAGGCGTGCTGGGACCCCGGACCGCCGACCGCGCAGGCGTCGTGGGCGCGGGATGCGACGTCACGTCAGGCACCGTGCGTCCCTCCACGGATCCTCGCGAAACATCGCTCGTGGGAATCGCGTGGCGTCGTGCCTCGGTCGCGGCGTGGACGGCACCGCCCGCGGGCGCCACCTCGTACATGAAGACCATCTCTGCGGCCGGTGCGTTGGACAGTTCCTGATCGCGCCGCCGGCGCGCCGGGCCTGAGCCGTCGGTGACCCACCATGTGTCCGGGGTGTCAGCGTCGCGCCGCCAGACCGCCAAGCGGTCGCCGGGCTCGCGGCGCACAAACGCGCGCAGGCGAGCGTTGGCGGGGACGTCGGTGTCCTGTTCGCCGTCGATGGAGACCATAACGGGGAAACGGTCCGGCGGCGCGCCGCCCACCCACCCGCCCTCGTCCGCGTGGAAGAGCAGCCACGCCGGCGTCCCCCCGCGTAGCACGCGCTTGCGCCCCGCCGCTGCGGAGTTGCAACTGGGACACGCGCTCTCGAAGAGGCTCTGCTTCATCGCCATCGCCAAAAGTGTGGACAGGTGGCCGAACGTCGCTGGCACCTTAACCACATCCACCGTACTCTCCTCGAGCGGGGCGGCACCGTGTGGCTTCCCGCAAAGCAGGCAGCACGCGACGCGCTCGGACAAGCGCGGCATGTCCACGTGTGAGAGCAAGCGGCATAACACGGACTCGAGGGACGCCGCGGGACGCGATTCCGCCACCGCGCGCTCCAAGTCGGCCATCGCCCTGTCCACGTCCCCCTGCGCGCCCCGCGCACGCTGCCACACGCACGTCAGCAAGGCCAACGAAAACCGCGCGGCCGCTTCGGCGCCAACGCAGGAGGAAGCGCGCGCATTCCTGCTAGCAAATGTCAGCCGCCGTAACGGTTGCACGCCCCGCTGCGCCTGCCATTCGCACAGCAACACGTAGAACAGTTCCAAGAGCGCGCCATGCGGCCCTTTGAACATCACGTCGTTGCGCCGCTGTAGCACGAGGCCCTCGCACTTTTCCCGCAGTCGCAGAAAGTCCAACGAGGCCTGCCGCACAAAGGGGGTGTCCGCCTCCTGCGCGCGAACGGCTGCAGGGCCCGCCCCGTCGTCGCCGAAACCGTCCGACAAATCGATGGGACATGCCTCCCCTCCCGGCACGGTCCCCCCTCGTACCTCAGCAAGGACCGGGACGCGCTTGTGCGACCCACTGGCGTCGACCGGCACTCCCGGCACGGCCCCCTGCTCGGCTCCCACGGACGAGGGTTCACCTGCGACCGCGTCACAGTGGTCCTCAGCGGCGGGCGCCACCTCGTACACGCACGCCATCTCCCCACCCGGCTCGCCCGCCGATCCCTGCTCACACTTGTGCCGCGTCCGCCTCGCACCGTCGTGCCCCCACCAAACGTCGTTCGCCTCATCCCCGCGGCGCCAGAACGTCGTCGCGCCGCCAGGAGAGCGCTCGATAAAGCCGCGCAGCCGCATGTCCACATCGACGACCGAGCCATCGTCCACCGCCACCTGGGCTGCGAAGCGGTCCGAGGCGACCTCGCACCCCTCCCTCACCGTCTCACGCTTATTGACGTAGAACACAACAAACGCGGGCAAGCCGCCGCGCAGCTCTCGGAACATCGTGGACATGCGAAAACCGCAGGCCGAGCACTTGCAATAAATGGTGGCCTTCTTCATCTCCCTCGCCAGGAAGTAGGCGAGCGTGCCCGGCCCAAGCACGACACCTCGACCAAGGGAACCGGATTTTCGGCGATCGCGCCGACCTCCTCGTCGCACTTGCAGCACCAAGGGCCACGCTCCACCAACCCCGGGGTCTCCAAATGGGACAACATCAGTCCCAAGTGAAACTGCAGCGGCTCTTGTCCGCCCCGCCGCTCGAGCCTCGCCACCGAACGCTCCAGATCGTCGTTGCCGCGTCCACGTCCCGCTGCGAGCCCTGCGCGCGCTGCCACACGGCCGTCAGCAGCGCCAACGCGACCCGCGCGCCCGCGTCGCCCACTCCGCCCACCTGCCCGACCGTCTCGAACGTAAGACAACGCAAGTCCCGCGCGCCGCTCTGCGCCTGCCATTCGCACAGCTGCGTGTACAACAGCTCGAACGGGGCCGACAACGGTCCCCTGGATGCCACATCTGCTCGAGGTAGCAGCGCGAGCCCCTCGCACGCGTCCTGAAGCTGCATAAAGTTCTCAAAGCACTCGCGCACGACGGCAGACTCGGCATCCGGCGGGCACGCAGCCGCCTGCGCGCTCGCGTGCGCCTCATGCCCATCGTCGCCATGCAGCTCGCCGACATTTCGCTCGGCGGCACACTGTTCCACAACATAACAACACGCGTCCGTGACCCTCGCGAGCCGCGCCATGTCGACGCGGTCGCGGTGGGACACACCCTCCACGTTGGCAATGCCGTCCACCACCTCCCACCTCCCGCCCGCCTGCGGACGCCGCAGCAGCACGCAATGGCCGCCCATTAGCTCGACCACGGCGAACAGCCGGGCGGTGACGCGAACCTGCCGCCGCGTCGGCCCGATCGAGAGAGTCAGCTCCATCGTCTCCGGCAGGCCGGCCCCGCGATACGCGCTCTGCGGCAGCTGGTTCAAGCGACCGAAGAGCAGCACGCGCGGCACCTCGTCACAGTGCCGCCCCGAGACGCACTCCCTTTGGTGGCACAAAGCGCACGGCACGGGAACGTCAGGCGCGTGCTGTCGGCACACCGACGCGAGGCGTGTCGCAATGTCCCATCGTTCATCACAGTCGATGACCAAGAGCGGCAGCTCGAGCGGGCCGCCGTCCGACCTGACCTGAGGCTGGCACGAGCGCTCGCTGCACCGCGGGCCGCCCGCCGCCACGTGCTCCATGAGCGTGCGCATGTTGTCGAACGCGTCGTCCGGGTCCGCGGCCACTCGCGCGGGCAAGTGCTTGTCGAGCACGCGCAGCACCGCGTCGCGCCGCGCGTCCATTTCTCGGCCTTGCCCTTCCGCGGCCGCCAGCACGCAGCGCAGCAGCGCTAACCCGAGATCGCAGCGCCAATCGTGCGGTTCGCCCGGCACGCGGCACATCAAGAATTGCAAACCCGACCTCGCCGGCGTCTGCAGCAGCAGCAGCACCTGCCACACGAACTCGAGGACCGCGTCCAGGTGGCAGCTGTTCTCGTACCACGAAAACGTGCGCGTGCGGTCGGCGCGCAGCCTGATGTGGCCGTGCGACGCCATGAGCGCGTCAAACTGAGCGCAAGCGCCGCACCCGTGCGCCGAGCAATGACCAGCCGCAGGGTCGGGCAGGCGCTCGCGCCGCTCCGCACGCAGTGGGCGCCACTTCGTGGCACTCTTCCGTCGCGTCCCTTCAGCTGACGCACGGGGAGGGCTGACCGCCGCAGGCGCCTCGTGTTCACACGTCGACCCCGTGTCCGCAGGCGCCTTGACGTCATAGACGCACGCCAGCACGGGGCGCTCCAAAGCATCCAGCCGCAGCGTCTCGAGCGAGACGTCGCCCGTGATCGCGTCGAGGACTTGGAACTGACCGGACTCGGCGTCGACGGCGCGGCAGAAAACGAGTCGGTTAACACCCCTGGCCTCGACAAAGCCGCGCAGACGCGCGACCGCGGCGACCTCTTCTCCACGCGTCACGTCGAGGACTTTGGCATCGAAGCGCGCGGGCAGATGCCCTCCCCCGCACTCGCGCACGTCCGCCCCGCCCCGCACGTGGAACACGACACTCGCCGGGAGACCGACGCGCGAGTAGCGAACACAGTGAGGGACGGCCTCACGGCAACCCACGCACGCCCCTGGCGCCGGTCCGCGCCTCAGCAGCGCCGCCATTTGTTCAGCCAGCATCCCCTGGCCGACGCCGAGGTCGACCAAGTCCAGCTCGCTCTCGGACGCGGTAGCCAGGCACTCCTCATAGCCGCAGCACGGCGCGCGCTCCACCAACGCGCACGAGTTCGCGTGCGCAAACAGCCGTCGAACCACATCCGCGACGTCGCCGTCCCGTTCCAACACGGCGCGCAGCTGCTCACACTCGTCGCTCACGATCGGCAGCGACGCACCGACGTGAACGCGAGACCAAAGGAGCAGCACCACCGCGAACTCGGCGTACGCAAGCGCGGTCGGCCCGAATCCGGCCAGACCGTCCCTCCCCCCCTCGAAGCGCAGGCGGTCTTGCCCGCCGAGTTCGCCGCGCGCGCGGGACGCGCACAGCTTGGCGTACAGCGTCTCCACGGGATCGTGGCGGGTCGACGCGCCGACCGCGACATGCCGCAGTCGCACCAGCAGGGCTCGTGACGCGGCGAGCACCCCGCGCACCTGCGCAAGGATACCATCGAGTTCCGGTACATTACCCGCCGCCGTCCCCTCGCGCGCGCAGGTCGCCGCACAGTCCACGTCCGTATGTCTTGGTTCATTCGTCGCAGCAGCCACGGCCGGCTCGTGCGCGTCCACGCCATCATCGACCGTTGACGTCACATCCCGGGCTCCATCCACCGCAGCACCCTGCTCGTGCGACACACCCATTTCCCCCTGCAACGGGACAGTCTCACCCGGTTCAGCGACACCCGCAGCCCCTGCCACGCTCCTATCACCGTCCGCCGCATCGATTCCGCCAGCGTCGACCGATGTGGCACTTCCCCCCTCCACCCCACGTCCCTCACCCACTCTGCCGAGGTCTCTCGCGTCGCGAGGAGACGCATCACCATCCCCCGCGCCCGCAGCCTTGTCGCTCCCGCCTTCCACACCACCCTCGTTGTCTCCCTCGTCATCCCCCTCGATGACCTCATCTGAAGAAAACACCGCCTCGCGCTGCGGAAGAGGGAGCAAACGCCACGAGCAAAGCAACAACTAGGGATGAGCGATCGAATTAAACGGCCTGCAGGGCACAACGGCATCGGTTCGCAATGCAACCCGTCGCACCTTTGCAAAGGGCGAGCACTCACCGCCTCCGCAACCAGATCTTCCTTGGTGAATTCCTGAGCCACGTTGTAGTCAAACGTCGCTTGCCCAAAGTCGGGGCCCGACCTCACAAAGCCCTTGGCCTTCTCGCACCCGTGGTTCCCAAACTCGTCGATGTAGGATTCGGATGACCTATCCCCGTCCTGCGATATCATCATCACGCAACAGCCGAGCAAGCAAAGTCAGCGGAACAATCGAAGATCGACCCCTAGACCTGCTGGTTAACATCGGATGGCTCGCCAAAAAAAAAGGGTACAAACACGTTCCCAACTAACGACGGAAGGACTAACGCACACGATAAAAAAAGCGGGGACTTACGCTGTAGAAATAGGGAAAGTCGTCGGCGGCGGCGTGCGGGTCGATCAGCCTATCATCGTCGCCGTAGTCATCCTGCGACCGAGGGGGACACAACACGCGACCACTCGTCAGAACACGAGCCATCGGACACAGCCGCCATCCCGCCAACCACGCGCGAACGGGAACCGAGCCATGAACGCGTACCTGGCCCGACGAGCGGTCGTCCCCACACGATGCCGAGTCATAGTCGGCGTCGTACGTCGGGATAGCATCCTCGTCCATGTCCTGCGCATCAACAGCGAACCGCGTGGACATGTGCCAACACGTGCACGTCATGAGCATGACAGCGAACGCACACACACATGCCCACGCACGTGCATAGGCGTGTCAACACAGAATACGGACCCGACGTCGAAACCAAGATCGGTCCACAGCGCAACATGAAGCGACGTCACACACCGTAGCGTCAGAGTCGCCGATATATGGCAAGCCGTCGTAGTCCACATCGTCGTCGCCATCGTACATGCGAATCGCGGCGTCGCGGTCATCGTCGTCGGACGACAAGCCGTCCACCCGCACGATGTCGCGATACGGGTCGTCGTCGTCGCTCCCCAGCACGTAGTCCGCCCACAAAGGCTGGTCCACCACCTGCCTCCACCGCCTCTCCATCTCGTCTTCGCCCCAGTGCCGATCCGCGTACGAGTTCTCCTCGTCGTCCCCGAGCTCCCACACCTGCTCGTCGTTGGGGTTGTCATAGCTGTTGTCCAAAGGGTCTCCGTCCATCGGGTCCAACAGCTCCCAGTCGTCCGAAGCTTGCGTCCGGCGCCGCACGCGGTCGCGGTTGCGAATGCGCGCCTTGACGGGGTCCTCCACCCGGTCCCGCAGGTCGATGCCCGCGCCCCGCAGGATTGTCCAGTTGACGACGTTCCTGCTGTAGCCGACGCCGTCGAACTCGTAGGCAAAGAGCCCCCGGATGCGCTCCTTGGCGCCCACGCGCGTGAGCGCCGTGTACAGCTGCCCGTGCGCGAACACGTCGCGCAGCAGCCACAAGCCGACGCGTTCCAACGTCTGCCCCTGGCACTTGTTGATGGTTACCGCGTAGGCGAGCTGCACGCACACCGAACAACGCACGAAACAAAGCAGGCGACGGAGGCGGGAAATGGAGTGTTCAGCCAAGATCTTGAAATGGCTCCATCGTTCCTATCGATGAACTATCAGCTGCT
Source organism: Mesostigma viride (assembly GCA_009746045.1). Taxonomy (NCBI): domain Eukaryota; kingdom Viridiplantae; phylum Streptophyta; class Mesostigmatophyceae; order Mesostigmatales; family Mesostigmataceae; genus Mesostigma; species Mesostigma viride. The sequence goes on along the minus strand of RPFO01000592.1, from coordinate 52,575 downwards.
CATTGGCGAGTTCATGGTAATGGTGATGAGTGTGTGTGCACATTATTTGTGTATGGGAATGGTGTGAAGGGGGGCTGGCATGCATTTGTGGGTGTGGTGGGGAGCTGCCATGCATGTGTGGGTTTAGGGGGCGCTGGCATGCGTGCTTGGGTTCGTGGGGTGGCTGGCATGCATGCGTGGGTGTGGGTGGTGGCTAGCATGCAGAAGTGGGTTTGTAGCGTGGCTGGCATGCGTGTGTGTGTGGATTTATGGGAGGGCTGGCATGCGTGCGTGGGTGTGGCGGTGGCTGGTATGCGTGGGTTGGTTTGTGGGGTGGCTGGCATGCATACGTGGATTTGTGGGGTGGCTGGCATAAATGCGTGGGCGTGGGGGGGAGCTGCTATGCATGCATGTGGGGCGGGCCGGGATGGCATGCGTGCCTGAGTGTGAAGGGGGGCTGGCATGCATGCGTGGGTTTAGGGGGGTGGCTGGTGGGGGGGGGCTGCCATGCATTCGTGGGTGCGGTGGGGAGCTGCCATGCATGTGTGGGTTTAGGGGGGCGCTGGCATGCGTGCGTGGGTGTGTGGGGTGGCTGGCATTCGTACGTGGGTGTGGGGGGTGGCTGACATGCATAAGTGGGTTTGTGGGAGGGCTGGCATGCGTGCGTGGGTGTGGGGGTGGCTGGCATGCGTGCGTGGGTGTGGGGGGGAGCTGCCATGCATGCATGTGGGGCGGGGTGGGCTGCCATGCATTCGTGGGTGTGAAGGGGGAGTGCCATGCATGTGTGGGTTTAGTGGGGGGCTGGCATGCGTGCTTGGGTTCGTGGGGTGGCTGGCATGCGTGTGTGGGTTTGTGGGGTGGCTGGAATGCATGCGTGCATGTGGGGGTGGCTGGCATGCGTGGGTGGGTTTGTGGGGTGGCTGGCATGCATGCGTGCATGTGGGGGGTGGCTGGCATGCATGCATGAGTTTGTGGGGGGGCTGGCATACGTGTGTGGGTAGGTGGGGGTTGCCATGCATGCGTGGGGTTAGGGGGTGCCTGGCACGCGTGCATGGGTTCGTGGGGTGGCTACCATGCGTGCGTGGGTGTGTGGGGTGGCTGGCATGCATGCGTGCGTGTGGGGGGGGCTGGCATGCGTGTGTGGATTTATGGGAGGGCTGGCATGCGTGTGTGGGTGTGGGTGGTGGCTGGCATGCGTGTATGGGTGTGGGTGGTGGCTGGCATGCAGAAGTGGGTTTGTAGGGTGGCTGGAATGCATGAGTGGGTGTGGGGGTGGCTGGCATGCGTGGGTGGGTTTGTGGGGTGGCTGGCATGCCTGCGTGCATGTGGGGGGTGGCTGGCATGCATGCGTGAGTTTGTGGGGGGGCTGGCATACGTGCGTTGGTAGGTGGGGGGTTGCCATGCATGCGTGGGGCTAGGGGGTGGCTGGCACGCGTGCGTGCATGTGGGGGGGGGCTGGTGTGCGTGTGTGGATTTATGGGAGGGCTGGCATGCGTGCGTGGGTTTGGGGGGGGGGCAGGCATCCGTGTGTGGGTGTGGGAGGGGCTGGCATGCGTGCGTGGTGGTGGGGGCTGGCATGCGTCCGTGGGCGTGGGGGGGAGCTGCCATGCATGCATGTGGGGCGGGGCGGGCTGCCATGCATTCGTGGGTGTGGGGGGGGAGTGCCATGCATGCATGGGTTTAGCGGGGGGCTGGCATGCGTGCCTGGGTTCGTGGGGTGGCTGGCATGCAATTAGGTCCTTGTGTCGTATTACTCCCGCATGCATTATATATAGTGCATGGCTTTCCATGCTTGCCGTTACAGCGCCCGCCTGAATTTAACAAACCATAATCAGATAGGAATGCAGGGCACACACCCCCAAGCGCACGCACCTTCAACGGATACGCCATTCGTAGTATCTTGAACTTGTCGCCTTCGATGGTGAAGGCGATGCGCGACAGCGGGTGGAGCTCGCCGTCCGGCGTGCTCACGATGAACACGCCGTTCTGCTCGTCCACCAGCGCCACCCGCGTCCCGTTCTGCAATCCGTCCTTGTGGGACAGATTGCGGGTTATCATGGCGACAGCGCCCACCTTCCACTTGAACTCGTGGTCAGGCACGCCAACCTGGCGCGCGCTGTTCAGAGTCTTGATGGACGCCTTCTCCCCCGACTTGGCCACGCTGTCGTTGCTGAAAGCGGTGCGCTCCTCGTTGTTCAACTTGGCCAGCACGGCCTCGTTGATTTCGTCGCACGCGGCGTTCGTCGGCGCGACGATCGAGGAGCCCATGCACGCGTTCGGGCTGTTCACGTCGGGGAACGTGTGCGCGATCAGCTCGTCCAAGTCGTTGACCGGCTTGACCATGGCGAGGGGGATCATCGGGACCTCCTTGTGAGTACGGTTATCCAGGACCGCCTCGTAGGCGACATTGTCCATGCCGACGTTGGCGACGAACCGCGCATACTCCGGGTCCTCGCGCGCGCGGTAGTTGAACTCGAGCGGCAGCCGGTGCACGCCCACCCACTGCGGACATCGTACCACGCTGGCGTCAGAGGTGGCCAACTCGCTCGCGCCCTTGACGACGGGTGCCACCTGGCGGAAGTCGCCCGCGAAAATGAGCACCTTGCCGCCAAACGGTTCCTGCACAAAGGTCAGGTTCACGAGTAGCTCATGCAAGAGCTGGATCAGCTCCACATTCATCATGCCGACCTCGTCCACGACCAGCGCGTGCGCCTCCACCAGCGCGCGCCCCCTGGCAGAGCCGCGCGTCACGGGGCACCCGTACTCGAGGTCCAGCACGAGCGGGAAGCCGCACGCATGGTGCGACGTGGTTCCGCCCCACATCTGCAGCGACGCGACGCCCGTGAACGCCATGGGCACCACCTTGAATCCGTCGCGCGTGGCTTGCTGCATCGCCGCGTTGATGACCATGGTCTTGCCCGTTCCCGCGGGGCCATCCACAAACAGCCGACGATGGGGGCCCGCGCCCTCGATCGCATTGACCAGGGTTTGGTAAGCCTGACGTTGCTCGAACGAGAACCGGGTCAGGTCGGGCGCCGGGACCTCCGGTGTGGCATCCGGGTCGTGTTGGCGCTTGCGCCGGCACACATCCTCGCCCCTCTCGCGCCGCCTCCGCAGCGACGGCTCCAGCTCCCACACGTCGAAGCCGTAGGCCGACAGCCGCCTGTCAAGGTAGGTGAGGGTGCGCGCGACCGCCGCCTCGCGGTCCTCCACCGTGATGGGATGCTTGGCGTTCTTACCCACCCCGCCGTGGACGTCCTCGTACGAGAAGAACAGGTGGTCCTTCATCATCTCCTCCTTGAACCGCCACAGCGCCTGAATCGTGCTGAGCCTTTGCAAAACGAGGATGACGAACAGCCGCCGCATCGCGTACGGCGTCTCGAACCGGCGCGCGGCGATGCGCATGCACTCCACCGCGGCGTCGTTGTCCTCGAGCAGGCCCAGCTGGCGGCACGCCATCTCGTTGCTGAGCACATCGCCGTCCACGGTGCACAGGTCCTCGAACGAGTGCGCCGCGCGCTTCTCCAGCAGCACGCGCAAGTAGAAGAGCTCGGGGTTGCGCAGGTCGGGGTCGTACATTCGCGTGAACACCCGCTGGGTGCGCGGCAGGAGCCACCATCGCGCCGTGTGGCCCTTGCAAACGATGACCTGCGAGCAGCAGTGTCACGGGACCACAACCACCGCCACACGTTAGGACAAACAACTCGACGTACACCCTCTCAAGCGCATGACTCCGTAGTGCCCACTATGACTTCATGGGGGGGGAGTGTCATGTGTGCGTGGGTGTGGGGGGGGGCTCGCATGCGTGTGTGGGTGTGGGGGGGGGCTCGCATGCGTGCGTGGGTGTGGGGGGGGGTGGCATGCATGCGTGGGTGTGGTGGGGGGCTGCCATGCATGCGTGGGGTTAGGGGGTGGCTGGCACGCGTGCGTGGGTTCATGGGGTGGCTGCCATGCGTGCGTGGGTGTGTGGGGTGGCTGGCATGCGTACGTGGGTGTGGAGGATGGCTGGCATGCATAAGTGGGTTTGTGATGGGCTGGCATGCGTGCGTGGGGTGGCTGGCATGCATGCATGCATGTGGGGGGTCGCTGGCATGCATGCGTGGGTTTGTGGGGTAGCTGGCATGCGGGCGTGGGTGTGGGAGGGGCTGGCATGCATGCGTGGGTGTGGGGGGTGCCTGGCATGCATGCGTGCATGTGGGGTGGGGCTGGCATGCGTGCGTGGGTGTGGGGGGGGGCTGCCATCCGTGTGTCGGGGGGGCAAAAAAAAAAGGTTTTTGGCACCGCACAAAAAAAAGGAAAACAACGACGGCGGCGATGAAACGACGATGGCTCACCTCATTGTTCACGTCCCTCAGCGCGCGCGCGGGAGCCGTCCTTTTCAGCTGCACGGCCGACAAACCACACGGAGCACAACGGCAAAACCAGGTTGTTAAAACACCAAGGCTGTTAGAAACCCACCTAATACGCACACCAAGACAACGAGTCGAGAAGCAATCAACAAAATGCGACAGCGGCGTGCAAGAACACAGCGCACTCACGGTCTCGGTGTGGGTCTTCTTGTTGCCAAGGAACTTGCGGATGACATACTTCTTGTGGAACTCAGAGTACTTGAGCGCGTTCATCCCGGGCACGTCCTCGTCCCCCGGCCGATCAAAGTACATTGTCAGCGGCGTGTCCTGTTTCTGCTCCACTGCGTTCTCCAGCGACCACTTGCAGCCCTCCTTGTACGTGATCTTGTGCTGCCCGGGCAGGTGAATGGGCAGCATCTCGCAGCCGGGCCGCATCGCCCGCTCGTGGAACCCGCGGCAGACCCAGTCCGCCTGCGTCCCGCTTATCTGCCGACACACAACACGCGCACCCACACGCACACAAAGCCGTGGCCTCCAAATAACTATGAACACCTTTTGGAACATCTCCTCAAGAGCATAAAGTGCAAAAAAAAATCAAACCAACTAGCACCGTTCCCGGTTTATCATTCCCTCCTCTCAGCACACCATCACAAGCACTTGGACCCAGATGAACGACGCGAGCCACTCACCCGCCGCCCCCGCAAGTACTCGGCGGCCTCGTCGCACTCGCCCAGCTTAATCTCCGCGTACTCCTGCCCCTTATTTATGTACTTGTTGAGGTAGAAGACGACGTGCGTGTGCGAGGTGACCACAAAGTTGATGTGGGCATCGAACCTCAGCGTTGCCCAGGGATTATAAGGGACAATCCACTGGTTGAGCTTGCACGTGTGCCGCCTTCGCGGGTGTATGAACCCCCGCACATCCTCGAACGTGCGCTTGGCGAACGACTCGGGGAAGCGCTTGGCGCAAGTGTAGGTCCTCGGCCGCCACGGGTTGGCCGGCTCGTCTTCCGAGGATGAGGACGCCGACTCCAGGTCGAACGTGTCGCGCGCCGCCGCGACGTCCGCCGCCCGCAGCGACTTGCGCGGGGGCATGGGAACAGCGCGAGTCCGGTCCTTCATGCACTTGCCGCCCATGGTGTGGTTGTGCACCATGTGCTGCAAGACGAGCTCGCGCAGCCGCCCGCCGGCGATGTCCTCGGGAGGCAGCTCCGCCCACGCGAGCTCGTCGATGCGCCCGTTGGCGATGGTGGGGTGAAAGGGCTGAGGCAGGCGGAAGATGACATGGGCGTGCGGGAGCCCGCGCGTCTGGTACTCAATCACATAGATTAAGTACAACGGCTTGGCACCCAGCACGCCGTCCTGGATGGCCTTGACGAACGCGGCCAGCCGGATGTGGAACGCCCGGTTGGCAAACTCGGGGTGCAGGTACACGTTAGGGGGTTTTCCTGCATCTAGGCCGGTCCTCGGCGGCAGGTTGTCCTGGATCTCCGGCCACATCGGGTTGCACGTGAACGTGGCAAAGACCGACGGGCCGCCAGCCTCGGCGATGGCGGCGATGTTGTCCTGGATGTTGTGCAGCACGAAGCGGTTGGCCATCCCAGAGCCAGACGGCAACTCCATGGTCAGCCCCGAACGCAGCTCCTCCGGCAGGTCCTTCACGTTCGCCTTGGTGAACTTTTTCCAGTCCTTCTCGCTGTACACCCCGATCTTCTTCAAGTCGTCCAATATCTGGAGGTTGTCGCTCAGCTCCGCCCACGACGCGATCCGCAGCTGGTTCTTCTCGCGCTGCTTTGCTCGCAAGAATGTGATCGTCTGGTCCTCTTTCATGGAGCAGCCGTGCAGCGGAAACACCTGCCCCAACCCGCCCTTGTACTTGAGACGCCACTCGGAGAACATCCGGCACTTGAGCTCCTGCTGCAGCTTGACCTCCTGCTTGCGCTTGCCATTCCCATCGTACCTGTACGACCAGCCCCCGTTGCCCTCGGAATGGATGACCGGGAAAGCCAGCGCCATGTAATCCTTGCTCCCCAGCGGTAGCTCCTTGGTGATGCGCTGGCCCTCCGGCCCGCGCTCGACCATGTCGACGCGAAAGTGGCCCGGCTGCGCGCTCCTTTGTCCGCTGCACGCGAGCATGCGTCCACGCAGACGCCATCCCCCCCACCCGCACCCGCAAAACTCGTGCCACAAAGGTCAACCGATGACTAGTGGAATCGACAATCCAAGGCAACAATCTATCTAAAACACGGCTTATCCGAAGAGTGTATGCAGCACACTGCCGTAACGTGGGACAAAGGTACACAATAATTCCCAATATCGCGCGTGTTCAATGCATACAACACAGCGTAGCCCACTCACCACGGCATCAAGAAGATCTCTGGCGCGTGCACCTCCGGCGAGAACTCGCCCGCCACCTCTACAACCGCTTGCCGCTCCGCCAACACCTCGGTCGCCTGCCGAGCAAACTGCTGCAGCAGGGGGTTGTACGTGAGCAGGTACTTCTCCAGGAGGTCCAACAACCTCCGTAGGTTGGGGTCTTTGACCTTCACCTTGTTCCTGCCAAGGCACAACAGCAACAAAGGTATCCGCGTGCATACACCAGCACACACACAATGTCAGGCACTCGATGCGTCAAAGCACACGCAAAGGATACCACATCACGCTCCACAAACACGGATTCGCAAAAGGAGGGTCACTCACCGCTCCAAGACCTCGTCCTCCGCCTTATCCTTCTGCTCCGGGTCGTTCAACAGAAAGTATAAGTCGTTGTTGACGTGCACACCGTCCCGGATGATTGGCTTGACGCGCTCGACGGTCTGGCCGTGAAGCTCGAGCACGCACTCCCCCTTGTTCTCGACGGCATCCCCGATGCGCCCGCTTGCGACGACGCGCGCCACCGCGAAAAACTGGTTGATCATCCTCCCATACCTTGAGCGTGTTGGCAAATACATCAGGGCACATACACGACACAGCATCGTTCAACATTTACAGGGTCACTCGTAAAGAATATTTTAGCATAGGTTGCGCATCACGAGGATGGTAAAAAAAATCCCTGCACAGCTTGCGCGGGTGAACATACTCACCTCAGTTTTGGCATAGCTCCCGCAAGATAAGGGCATAGAAGAAAATATTGCCATAGCTCCCCCACATAAGTAAGGGCGGAATTGGCACAGCTTTCGCGCCACAAGGGTGGTGCACAAAATTTTGGCATAGCTCACGCGCCGCAAGGGCGGTGAAGAAAGTTTTGGCATAGCTCACGGGCCACAAAGGCAGTGAAGAAAGTTTTGGCATAGCTCCCGCGCCACAAGGGCAGTGAAGAAAGTTTTGGCATAGCTCCCGTGCCACAAGGGTGGTGCAGAAAATTTTTGAATAGCTTCCGCGCCACAAGGGTGGTGCAGAAAATTTTAGCATAGCTCCCGCGCCACAAGGGTCGTTCAGAAAACTTTGGCATAGCTTCCGCGCCATAAGGGCAGTGCAGAAAATTTTGGCATAGCTCCCGCGCCACAAGGTCAGTTAAGAACGTTTTGGCATAGCTCACGTGCAACAAGGGAAGTGCAGAAAATTTTGACATACCTCCCATGCCATAAGGGTAGCGAAGAAAATTTTGGCATAGCTCCCGCAACATAAGTAAGGGCGGTGCGGAAAATTTTAGCATAGCTCCCGCGCCCTAAGGGAGGGTGGAGAAACTTTTTCTGCACCACAAGCATGGTAAAAAAAATCCCAGCACAGCTTGCGCTGCTGAACAGTGGCAAAGGAATACTCACATTAGTTTTTGCACCGTAGGGGTGATACACAACATTTCATCATAGCTTCCCAGCCACAAGGGTGGTGCAGAAAATTTTAGCATAGCTCTCGCGCCACAAGGGCGGAGAAGAAAGTTTTGGCATAGCTCCCGCGCCACAAGGGCAGTGAAGAACGTTTTGGCATAGCTCACGCGCCATAAGGGCAGTGCAGAAAGTTTTAGCATAGCTCCCGCGCCACAAGGGTCGTTCAGAAAATTTTGGCATAGCTTCCGCGCCATAAGGGCAGTGCAGAAAATTTTGGCATAGCTCGCGCGCCACAAGGGCGGCGCAGAAAATTTTGGCATAGCTTCCGCGCCACAAGGGCAGTTAAGAACGTTTTGGCATAGCTCACGTGCAACAAGGGCAGTGCAGAAAATTTTGGCATAGCTCACGCGCCATAAATGTGGTGCAGAACATTTTGGCATAGCTCACGTGCAACAAGGGCAGTGCGGAAAATTTTGGCATAGCTCACGCGCCATAAGGGTAGCGAAGAAAATTTTGGCATTAGCTCCCGCAGTAGAAGTAAGGGTGGGAAAAAAAATGTTGTCATAGCACCATAGGGGTGATACACAACATTTCATCATAGCTTCCGCGCCACAAGGGTGGTGCAGAAAATTATAGCACAGCTCCCGCAAGATAAGGGCAGTGAAGAAAGTTTTGGCATAGCTTCCGCGCCACAAGGGTGGTGCAGAAAATTATAGCATAGCTTCCGCGCAATAACGGCGGTGCAGAAAATTTGGCATACCTCCCGCGCCACAAGGTCAGTTAAGAACGTTTTGGCATAGCTCCCGCGCTACAAGGGCAGCGAAGAAAAAGATGGCATAGCTCCCGCGCCACAAGTGCGGTGAAGAAAGTTTTGGCATTGCTCCCGCGCCACAAGGGAGGTACAGAAAAGTTTGGCATTGCTCACGCGCCCCAAGGGTGGTGCACAAAATTTTAGGCTAGCTCCCGCGCCACAAGGGCGGAGAAGAAAGTTTTGGCATAGCTCCCGCGCCACAAGGGTGGTGCAGAAAATTTTGGCATAGCTCCCACGCCATAAGGGTGGTGCAGAAAATTTTGGCATAGCTCCCGCGCCACAAGGGCAGTGCAGAAAAGTTTGGCATAGCTTGCGCGCCATAAGGGGGGTGCAGAAAATTTTGGCATATCTCCCGCAACATAAGTAAGGGCGGTGTAGAAAATTTTAGCATAGCTCCCGTGCATAAGGGCAGTGAAGAAAATTTTGCCATAGATCCCGCAACATAAGTAAAGGCGGTGAAGAAAATTTTAGGATAGCTCCCGCGCCATAAGGGAGGGTGGAGAAACTTTTTTCTGGACCACGAGCATGGTAAAAAAAATCCAAGCACAGCTTGCGCTTCCGAAGAGTGGCAAAGGAATACTCACGTATAATAGCATAGCTGCCGCGCGACAAGGGCAGTGAAGAAAGTTTTGGCATAGCTCACGCGCCACAAGGGTGCTGCAGAAAATTTTGGCATAGCTTCCGCGCCATAAGGGTGGTGCAGAACATTTTGGCATAGCTCACGTGCAACAAGGGCAGTGCGGTGAAGAAAGTTTTGGCATTGCTCCCGCGCCACAAGGGAGGTACAGAAAATTTTGGCATTGCTCACGCGCCCCAAGGGTGGTGCACAAAATTTTAGGCTAGCTCCCGCGCCACAAGGGCAGTGAAGAAAGTTTTGGCATTGCTCACGTGCAACAAGGGCAGTGCAGAAAATTTTGGCATAGCTCCCGCGCCACAAGGGCGGAGAAGAAAGTTTTGGCATAGCTCCCGCGCCACAAGGGCAGTGAAGAAAGTTTTGGCATTGCTCCCGCGCCCCAAGGGTGGTGCAGAAAATTTTGGCATAGCTCCCACGCCATAAGGGCAGTGCAGAAAATTTTGGCATAGCTCCCGCACCACAAGGGCAGTGAAGAAAGTTTTGGCATAGCTCGCGCGCTATAAGGGGGGTGCAGAAAATTTTGGCATAGCTCCCGCGCCACAAGGGCAGTGCAGAAAATTTTGGCATAGCTCACGCGCCACAAGGGTGCTGCAGAAAATTTTGGCATAGCTCACGTGCAACAAGGGCAGTGCGGAAAATTTTGGCATAGCTCACGCGCCATAAGGGTAGCGAAGAAAATTTTGGCATTAGCTCCCGCAGTAGAAGTAAGGTAAAAATCCAAGCACAGCTTGCGCTTCCGAAGAGTGGCAAAGGAATACTCACGTATTATAGCATAGCTCCCGCGCCACAAGGGCAGTGAAGAAAGTTTTGGCATAGCTCACGCGCCACAAGGGTGCTGCAGAAAATTTTGGCATAGCTTCCGCGCCATAAGGGTGGTGCAGAACATTTTGGCATAGCTCACGTGCAACAAGGGCAGTGCGGAAAATTTTGGCATAGCTCACGCGCCATAAGGGTAGCGAAGAAAATTTTGCCATAGCTCACGCGCCACAAGGGTCGTGCAGAAAATTTTGGCATAGCTTCCGCGCAATAACGGCGGTGCAGAAAATTTGGGAGCTATGGCAAATAGCTCCATAGGTACAGAAAATTTTGGCATTGCTCACGCGCCCCAAGGGTGGTGCACAAAATTTTAGGCTAGCTCCCGCGCCACAAGGGCAGTGAAGAAAGTTTTGGCATTGCTCACGTGCAACAAGGGCGGAGAAGAAAGTTTTGGCATAGCTCCCGCGCCACAAGGGCAGTGAAGAAAGTTTTGGCATAGCTCCCGCGCCACAAGGGTGGTGCAGAAAATTTTGGCATAGCTCCCACGCCATAAGGGTGGTGCAGAAAATTTTGGCATAGCTCCCGCGCCACAAGGGCAGTGAAGAAAGTTTTGGCATAGCTCGCGCGCCATAAGGGGGGTGCAGAAAATTTTGGCATAGCTCCCGCGCCACAAGGGCAGTGCAGAAAATTTTGGCATAGCTCACGCGCCACAAGGGTGCTGCAGAAAATTTTGGCATAGCTCACGTGCAACAAGGGCAGTGCGGAAAATTTTGGCATAGCTCACGCGCCATAAGGGTAGCGAAGAAAATTTTGGCATTAGCTCCCGCAGTAGAAGTAAGGGTGGGAAAAAAAATGTTGTCATAGCACCATAGGGGTGATACACAACATTTCATCATAGCTTCCCAGCCACAAGGGTGGTGCAGAAAATGTTAGCATAGCTCCCGCAAGATAAGCACGGTGCAGAAAATTTTGGCATAGCTTCCGCGCCACAAGGGTGGTGCAGAAAATTATAGCATAGCTCCCGCGCCACAAGGGCAGTGAAGAAAGTTTTGGCATAGCTCACGCGCCACAAGGGTGCTGCAGAAAATTTTGGCATAGCTTCCGCGCCATAAGGGTGGTGCAGAACATTTTGGCATAGCTCACGTGCAACAAGGGCAGTGCGGAAAATTTTGGCATAGCTCACGCGCCATAAGGGTAGCGAAGAAAATTTTGGCATTAGCTCCCGCAGTAGAAGCAAGGGTGGGAAAAAAAATGTTGTCATAACTCCCTCCCCTTAACTGCAGTGAAGAAAAATTTAACATAGCTCCCGCGCCATAAGTAAGGGCGGTGAAGAAAATTTTAGCATAGCTCCCGTGCCATAAGGGCGGAGAAGAAAATTTTGCCATAGCTGTCGCACCATTACTAAGAGTGGTAAAGAAAATTTCAGCATAACTTCTGCACCACTGACATCGAGTACAACACACAAGCATGCTTGGTTCCCACCATCATTCCAACACTGTACCTGATCCACAGGGCCACGTTTGTCGGGTTGCAGTGGATCTGCCACAACATCTCCTCCTGCTCACTCAGGTTATTTTGCGCAATGGCGCGCTCGTCCGGGTTCGGCGCCGCCAGCAGTCGCTCGCGCCTCCTGCGCTTCTCGATGATGAGGTTAAGGTTGGGCTGCAACACCTTGACCTTGCCCTTGGAACAGCAACGACTTTGCTTGGGGTGCTCCTCCTTGAACATGGGCGCATGGCACTTGGGGCACTTGCTTAGCTCACGGTGTTCGTCTAGCGAGTACGGATGTGCAGCATTCGGGTCATTGGTCAGCGGCTGCAACTTGAACGGCCGCACCTCAAATCCTGTGTAATCGCCCGTGTCCATACAGCGCGACAATCGCCGCACCTCGGCAAGCGTCGTTCCGAACTTTTTGACCTCATCGTTCACCTGTTAAAAATATTCCAACAATTTGAACACACCGAACACTTCGATCAATGGTACTATCACGCAATAACCTGCGCTACAGCACCGTTCCACAACATCCTTCTTGAAGTAACCTTTTTCAAGATACAACATCACAAACCAACACAGCGTCAGAAAAATTATTTGTCATCTCAGTTGGGATATACACAGAGGAAAGCACCGCAAAGTTGGATTACGCCATGCCCCTTGCACCGTGCCTTCCTTCCTGCCCATGCAGCCCTGCATGCCTAGCTTGACACAAAAGATATATCGCCCTTGCCAAAATGCTTGCCAAACTGGCTTACCTGCCTGCCAGCCTACGTGCCTTCCTGCCTGCGTGTGTACCCGTGATACGTCTACTAGCTGGCTTATGACATCACGTGCACATGGTTAGCTGCGAGCGCAGTGTCAGATAAACTCACCCTCGTGATTCTCTGCCGATCCGTCTCCTTGACTGGTGGTGACACATCATCACCAGATTTCTCCCCATCACTCCCCGGGCTGCCTCCCTCGAGCGGATCGATGGACTCCCCATCACCACCCTCGAGGCCACCACCATCGTCGTCCTCCATCGTTGCATCCATCTCATCACATCCTCCGTCGCTGTCATCAGCATCGTTCCCGTCCGTCCGCGCATGCTTCTTGCCACGCACATCCTTAGTCCTCCCCGTGGCCATCTCCCTTTTCTTACGGGCATAATTATCACGATGCCATTTCCGATCCGCGTCCAGCTTTTGGATGACACGAGTAGCCGCGTCACTCGCGCCCTCATCACCCTGCCCTTGATCACTACCAGGATCCTGCACATGTCGCAAGATAAACAACACACCGAGGTGGAGAGAACCTTAGCCCACAGCGACTAACACTTGTCACACACGAAGTGTCAACCACAGACACGTACAAAGCGAACACCAGTATAGCGACATGACCGCATGACATGCAATGTAAAAGATGACTCCAACATGACGACTGGCACACACCAGAAACCATTTCACAACCAACAAACAACAACATCTGCCCTTACTATTGATGGTGGGTTGATCCCAGGAGCCGCAGGTTGCACCCTCTCATTAATCATGTCCAACAGCGTTTTCCCCTGCAGTGGCATCACAATCAATCCAAAATATATCAAGGAGACAACCGATGCAGGCCAGAAATATGGAATTAATGTAGAACAGTAGCAATCATGACAATGCCAAAGAAAAAAGGAAATTTACAACTCAACACAAGATAGATAAAAAAAACTCACAAGAGTGCGGCGTTGCTCATCACTGAAATCATCCCGCCGTCGAACCTCGCCGACCAATTCTTGCAAGTACTCGATCTGGTCCTTGACCGAGTGCACCTCGTTACAGCAAAAGGCCTTCGCAGCTCGCTTGTAGGCCAATATTGCACCAGGTTCGCACGCAACATCCTGCACAAACGCGCAATGCATTAACCAAAGATTAATCAAATGAAATTACAGAAACTCTGGCATCCTCCCTCCCCCCAAAACAGGAAAACCAAAATTAAAGCTCGTGGTTAACAAATATGAACAAACCTCAGCATCACCGTCTTGTCGTGTAGACGCTGATGCGCACCTCCTCTCTCGACGGCTCACCATGTCCTGCAAAGCCTTAACCTGCAATCTTACAATCCCACAAAGAAAACATGATTTCATTCGGATCAACAATGCAGTAAATGAGTGGTAAAGCAGAGCAGATGCATCCAAAATGAGCATGTAAGAAAAGAAGAGCGCCATGGCACATTGGACAATCCCATCGCAAAGCAACTCCTCATCACAATAACTTACCGCCATTTGTCGTTCGAAGATTTTTTGCGGATCGTTTTCATGCAATTTCCAGTGACGCAGTTCCTGCAACAGCGACTGCAAACGCGCAATCTTGTCTTCCGCTGACATAGCCCAGCGGCGAGAGAAGCTTTTGGCAAACGTGACGAAGTCGGCGGCCGTTTTGAAAGTCTCTGTATTCACCTCCTGCATCCAATCATATACATTACAGATAAAATAAGATACTTACATGAAACCAAATGTCCAACAGTCAAGTGCACATCATCCAACATGCAAACACAGTAAAGAATGCTAAATACAAGAACAATACAAACACTAGAAAGACTTAGGCGACTAACCTCCATCCCAACAACATTTGGCGCACCAACATCTGGACCACAGGCAGTCTGATTGGACTCTGCCACTCTGTAGATGGATTGGCGGTCATTCCCGCCTGCATCAAGGCCAAGCCCTTGTGATACATCCTGTTCCTGAAAGCCATCGGCTTCTTCTCCCTTGCCTCCGAATGGAAGCTTGGTAAACTGCCACCGCTTTCTGCCTGCTCGCTCCTCCGCTGCCGCCGCTGAATCCGCACTTGCAGGCAGCCCCCCTTGCGGCGCCGCTGTCACAAGACGCGCACACGCAGGCAGACCCCCTTCCACCGCCGCTACCGTTGCTGGACTCGCACGCGCAGGGATCCCCCCTTGCGACGCCTCTGCCGCTGGTCCTTCACGAGCATGCAACGACCCTTTGACAGCCAATCCACCACTCGCAGACTGTAATCGAAGCTTTTGCACCTCAGGCAAATTTGACCATGTCCGGTTGCAGTTGTTCAGTGCATTCTTCATCCTTTTCTTCTGCACACAGGAAAGTGAACCCACCCAAAAAAATTAAAGCCAAACATTAAAGCCAAACATTAAAGCCAAACATTATTATCATTCTCTATGTAACTTCTAGCTGCTCCATTTTGCCGTAAAAAACATGCCACAACAACATGAAAGCCATACACCGAAATGGTTACTTACCGCAGCATGGACACTCTTGTCAGAAAAGTTACGACCCTCCTCGTCCAACGCTTTGATCAGATATGAAATTCGCTGCATCCGTTCCCAGACATTCGCTGAAGCAGTGAAAGCAGCGTCTGCAAAGTCCGACGCGGTTTTAAACCCACTAACGTCCACCTGCACATTAGTCATGACATGAAAACAGTACAATAACAACAAAAATCGTATATGCGATTCAAGTTCCTCAAAGGCATGCATGAGCGCTTTGCATGAAATCATGCTGCTATTTGCTAAAAAATGATCAAAATAAACAACTTAAACCATGCATGAATAACAAAGAAAAACAAATAGCTTACAACTTTTTGAGCGCCAGCTGCATGTGCTCCTGCTAGAGCTGGAACGCTTGTTGTCTGCGGTGCCTGAACGTTCATCTCTCCTTGTGCGGTCTCCACTGCCATGGACTCCGCTTCTTCCACACAAGCGTTCGCCCGAGAAGGTGGGTCCAAAGCACAAGGCATTCCAGACGGTGGCCCCCCCCCCACGCATACTGTGCTAGGTGGCGGTACGGGGTAACATGCGGCGGAAGCCTGTAAAGGAGAAGAAGGTACTATGTCAGATGGGGAGAGAGGGGAAGATACTGCAGCGGCTGGAAGTACAATTGAAGATGCTGTGACATCTGTTGGCGCCAGGGAACATGCTGTGGTTGGAAAGAACCCTTGAGCTGAACTTGTTGCAACACACGGCGATGGAGATGCCCCTGAAGCTTGTGTCTGAAATCCACGTGCTCCCTGGGGATGGTACAAAGGCATTGTGGTTAAGAAGGTCAGACAAACTTTGTCACAGCAAAATTGCATGAAATTTATTACGCAACGTGTACAATTTCAAATATCAACGCCCTAAACTTGTAAAGAAAGCTAACATTAATCTCACACTTTATATACCCACCAATTTGTCACTCTCCTTCACCTTCCTCCTTGCGCGCCGGCGTCGGTGTATAGACACGCTGTGTGAGGGCGCGGCCTGCACAGCAATGAAGATAGCACGTACACACACCCGTTCGTTGGACAGGAGCCGAACATAACATACAAATGTTAAGTAAAGATGATTGTTACTAAACTCTGCCCATCATGTATGACCAGATGCACCCAAGTACACATGGTGGTACATCAACTGCGTACCCACCACATGTGCTGAACACGCAATTCAGGAAGCACACATGCAATAACGTACATAATAGTCCTCGTCCCATTTGCCCGTCTCCTCGAGACGTTCGCCCACATCAGAGAAGTTTCCCTGTGCATGGCCACAATAAAGAACACCATGCATGGTCAGCATTACCACTTGCACAAAAACTCGCAACTGAGGCAGACAAACACGTCCGGGATGACACCAGTACCATCAAAAAACAGTCCAGCAGCGCATACCTCGTCACACATGTCGTCCTCCCCCGACATAGATATCTCCCAGTCACCGTCGTGGCCGGCGTCATCATCACATGCGACTGTACACACGGGTATTGACGAACACGGAGGTGAGCTCGTCGCATCCGCTGAATTCTGCACCTTACGCCTTCCCTGACGTGCTCTCCGCCTAGACACACGAGCTCGCCGCGACGCAGCACGCGCGTACACAAATCCCTCCTCCCGTGCGGGTACAGCAGAAGATGGGGGCGCGCATGCGACAGCAGCTTCAGCACGCATCCTACGCCGACATGCTTGGCGTGCAAGGGAACGAGCTTCCCAGGTTCCAGCACGCGGGTACCGAGTGGGACGCCACGCGGAGCGCTGCGATCGGGGCAGACGCGGCCGTATGATGCAACGTACGCGAGAGCAAGGCCCTCGCCTTGCACGTGCACCGAAAATCGGCACAGGAGCCTGCGTTAAACAACCAAGACAAGTGCACCAACACTCAATTATGAATGCAAAGAACACCAACGAATCCGCACTTTTTCTCACCGTATCTAACACAGTGCACCTTAAACTAATGTAACTTTGAAACACATGGTTACCTACTTTGCATGGAAGCTTTGTTCCCACTTGGACGATCATCATCCCAAATGCTTGCAGAAGGAAGGCAGTCCACTTACCCAATCCAGCACCCTTGCACGGTGACGCCACTTAACAAGGTAACGTCGTGACACAAAGCGCCGCACAACGCCCGAATGCCTTGGCGGGCGGCAACAACGAGACACCGTCGTTGAGCGCCGAGACCTCCATGCTTGGCCACCGCGCCCCCGCCCTCGACAAATTCCAGCCCTGTGACTATCATTCACGAAAGAAATATCACAACACAAATAATCAGCAAACAGAACTTACAACCCAGAGAACGTGCAAGCACGAAATTGGAAAATACGCAGCATGTGCACCTGACGACTAAAAGAAAAGAAGAATGTTATATGAGGTGCTGTACCGATAAGTTCAGAAGATTACTTCAGAACAGACCTGGATTCATTCATTACACATTCGTCATATAGCCAGTGGCACTTACCGAAATCCAAGCAAGATGTACAATGCAAGAGTCGCCATGGCTGCTCCCAGTTCCAAATAAAGATCTGCATCGTGCAAATAAGAATCACATCATTGACCGCAAGACCACAGTCCTTTGAATCATTCCAACTTTTCTTATCCACAGAGGGGGGCACAAGGCAGCGGGCAGCAGAGCCTTTCTGAAGCTATGAGCCACTTGTCGAGCGGATTCGGACATGGGGCAGGCATCGCCTTCACCCACCTGCACGTGGTGTGGTCAGAGCGAAGCCATAAGCAGGGGCACAGCGGGCAGGTAGCATGGGGCAGGGGACTTTTTGGAGGGCGCATGCAGTGGGGTGTTGGGCAGGCAGGTAGGGGTGGTACACACGCACATGCCCTGCCATGCCCTGCGATCCCGCAAAAGGGCACCGTGGGGTGTTGTGCTGCCCTGTGATACCTCATGCGGGTTGTCACACTTTTTTTTGGTTGGGAACAGATGTGCAGGGACATGAACATGGATGACATCACCGTATATCCCTGACAAGGGGCATATGGCTTGTAATACATTCTAGCTAATGTAATGGACAACCTCTAACCACAAGAGATGTAATGTCACATAGATAGCTTAGACCACTAGGAATGAATGTACCCATCCATCCATCCATCCATCCATCCATCCATCCATCCATCCATCCATCCATCCATCCATCCATCCATCCATCCATCCATCCATCCATCCATCCATCCATCCATCCATCCATCCATCCATCCATCCATCCATCCATCCATCCATCCATCCATCCATCCATCCATCAATCCATCCATCCATCCATCCATCCATCCATCCATCCATCCATCCATCCATCCATCCATCCATCCATCCATCCATCCATCCATCCATCCATCCATCCATCCATCCATCCATCCATCCATATAGATACAACAATTATTAAGTGAGACACAAAATTATGTTTAAGTGATTTCAAAACACACTTTCACCCACCAGGCCTACGAAGAGCCAAAAGGATGCCATCTGCGCCGAAAGTGAACACTTCTGCCGCGATCACCATCGTCGCTATGAAAACCGCAAAGCTAATGTCGCGGAATTCACGAGTGGCTGCCATTGAAGAGACAAATCGGAAAATCTTCCACACGCGCCGCAGAACACCTGCAGTTTACCCACACGATAAAACACGCATAACACGTACCCAACAGAGGGGGGCACAAGGCAGGGGGCAGTGGAGCCTTTCTGAAGCTATGAGCCATAGGTCGTGCAGACTGGGAAGCCATAAGTAGGGGCACAGCGGACAGATAGCATGGGGCAGGGGACTTTTGGGAGGGCGCATGCAGTGGGGCGTAGGGCGGGCAGGTAGGGGTGGTACACATGCACATGCCCTGCCATGCCATGCAATCCCGCAAAAGGGCACTGTGGCGTGTTGTGTTCACCTGTGATACCCCATGTGGCTTGTCATATTTTGGGGGGGGGGGGAGCAAGGACATGAAGATGAGCAACAACTTACCACACAACAAGCGCAGGAAACCTCCCGGAAGTGGCTCCACCAAAAGCTCTGCAAGGGCTCGAAAGCACAAGAAACACCAAACAAATGCATAATTCAATAATCATAATTCGATCATGACAAAGTCATATCATGAACATGGTCACGAGCACTACTCCCCCACCAGAAAAAGAATTCAAATGCAAAAATGCTGAATCAAAGAATTCAATGCTGAATCAAAGTGACACTGCAAAACACCGTGCCCACCTGGCCAATGAAGGATTAACAGAACCACTCGAAGCATCACGATCCAAGTCGGCAACACCGCACGTGTCAACGACTGCCAAACAGCAAAAACGCTGCAATAAAGGGCCCACGGCACCAATGCCAGGCAAGCCCCTCCAGCAAACCTCCACCCTCGCAGCGCCGCAACTGCAAATTATCAACAAAAGGAACATCAAAGTACCATGGGACAACGACCATGCTAAAAGTAAGTCAAAGTGTACACAACCTTTTCCATGGTAACCACATTCCAAAGTGAAGTTTTTCCATGTCAACCACAGTCCATGCCAAGCACATGCACGCAAAATAAGAACCCTTTCCGATGGCAGCGACACCTTACCCCACAGAAGGTCGTTCAGAAGGTTCACCATGCACACAGCCACGCTCCGCCAGAGCACCCACGGCCCCAGCATCAAGCAAGCCCCTCCAGCGACCCCCCACCCTCGCAGCTCCGCGACTGCAAATGTGCGACCCAAGAAAAGGCCAAGCACCGTGGGACAACGCACAAACAAAAGTAAGTCAAGTTGTACACGATCTTTTCCATGGCAACCACAGTCCATGCCAAGCACATGCACGCAAAAAAAGAACCCTTTCCAATGGCAGCGACACCTTACCCCACAGAAGCTGTTGTACAATCTCAGTGCCGCCCAGCCATGCGGACACACTCCGCCACAGTGCTTGCGGACCCGACCTCAGAACAGCCACGCAGGGGATCCTCCACCCTTGCATTGCCAACACTGCAACAGCAATAGACCAAACAAACACTAGCAATCATCGTCAAGGAAAACATATACACAATGGAGGACGGCAACCCAAAACAGCAATACACTGTTAAAACACAATCAATCATCGCCAGGAAAAGCATATACAAAATTGATAACATGAATCACACAATATCCACACCACGCATCCCACAACCATACAATCCTTATAAGAATGTCAGATCACTCTGCGACATCAGCAAAATGTTACCCCAAAACAGGTCGTGCAGAACCCCCGCCACGTACACCACCTGCATCGGTGATATAAGCAAACCTGGATAGACAGACAAGACACACATAGTAACACGGCAGAACGTTAACATGTTGCACGTCTAGGCATCGTACCCTAACATCCTGGGAACACAAAGTAAAACAATGAATGAAACGATGGACAACTAGTAACTCGTTTCGTTACGCAATATAACACATGGCAACAACAAAACTTCCGCGACGCTCACCTGCAGAGACAATATCTGGCATCTCCCTTTCCAGATGCACAAAGCACCCAAAAAGGATCGCGGTGCACACCATACCCATCCATCTCATGACATACAACTCTTCCATGGTCGCTGAGAGTAAACAAGTCATGCAAAAACACCTTCCTATTTAACTTGTAGCTGCTCCATTTTGCCGTAAAAAGATGTCTCAGCAAGTCCTTCCATATCACTTACCGCGATATAGACACTCCTGTCAGTAAAGTTATGACAAGACCCTTCCCCCTCGACCCACACAAACAAGCCGAGAGAGAAAATAAATAAGTCACACCGGATGACGAAGTTTCTGAAGAACAAGGACATTACCATAAAATTGTCGACAACCTGCTAAGGCAGTCCCATCAGCCGCAGCTTATGAAGTAACGTAGCGAAGCCTATTTTCGGAAGGAATTCACCCTTATGGCAGGCTTATGGTCTCAAATTCGGGACAGATTCTGTGGATGGATTTTATCCAGTATTCCTATGTGTGGGTGGTTCCGCTTACAGCACTGTAGACGGATTTTATCCAGTATTCCTATGTGTGGGTGGTTCCGCTTATTACAGCACTGTAGATAGCAGCTGATGTGAACGTGCAGTATTCCTATGTGTGGGTGGTTCCGCAAGAAAAAAAGTGGGGGACCCTTCCCCGTGAACACCGTGGAAGCTCTCCGAGCGTGAGATACTTGGAAATTTCGTTACGTTCGTATCGCCAGTGAAATTCTGACAAATTTCATCCTGAACTATTTCGCCCCACCCTGACTGAACGCCAGTTCGGCTCTGAACCTTCCAACCGTCCTGCAAATTTGATCCATGCGTTCAGAAAATCGCATTCCATTCACGTTGTGGCCGTTATTCGAGCGCGTTATTCGAAACGGCGTGCACCGGTTGGTCCCCGTCCAAAGTGGTGCAACGGGAAACTGTGAAAAGTTTTAGTACAGATATCGGTTCGCCAGTAGCTTGTTTGACGCTTAAAAAAGTCAACGTGCCGTAATTCCTGAGGCCGCGCGGATTGGCGAGACGCCCCACCTGCCCGCAAAAGTCTGAACATGTTCAGCGTTTCAGCACCCGTTCAGGAAACTCGAGAATCGATCTCCAAGGTTTGGGGATTTTCTTTGTACTACGCCGATTGGCCATCTCGCTACGGTCCTGTACGTCGTCCGCTCCCGCGCTAGGGGGCGCGGGGGACGGCCCCACCTTCGGCCTACGGCCTCGGCCAAAGTTTTCGGGCTTCATAAATCGTAGTTACATTAGGGGACAAGAAAAAAGTGGGGGAGGGGGGGCTATCGCCCCCCCTCCCCGACTTGAGAGGACGTGACTCGCCGCTAGCGGCCCAGAGGCCGATAGTCGACCTTCTGGGCGCCAACCGCACCGGCCCGCGCGACGCGCCAAGACCCTTCCACGGAGGACGCGCGGGCGGACGATTCCGACCGGGACGAACCGCCGCCGTGCGCCACGCGCAACGGACCCTTCCCCGTGAACACCGTGGAAGCTCTCCGAGCGTGAGATACTTGGAAATTTCGTCACGTTCGTATCGAAAATGAAATTTCTGACAAATTTGTCAGCTCGGACAGAACCACAATGAATTTCAGCATACCATTCGATACAACAATGATATTTCGGCGTCGGATACTTGGAAATTTCGTTACGTTCGTATCGCCGGTGAAATTCTGACAAATTTTATCCTGAACTATTTCGCATCATAACATGACTCCGTTGGGAGATCATCATGTAGCACTGGCTAACATATTCCCTTGCTGGATGGATGGAGGTAGGTGAAGAATTAAACCTTTTTGAATGACCTTATTTGTCTAATTCTAATTGCCTAGCACAGTCTACCTAGAGGAGGGCCCTGATTGGCACAATTGTGGCCATGTACGTAATTATGCTACATGTCGTACATGATCTCCCAACTAGTCATGTTATAATTTAATTTCATTTTAATGCTAGCATGTCTTGTTGCATGCCCTCAAAGCTAAAATTGTTTATCACATGCAGAGAGAGCCCGCACAATGAATTTCAGCGTACCATTCATTAATTAATTATACCATGCGATATACTTTACAGATATTTCGCTGTCAAATACTTCGAAATTTGGGTACTGCTTTTTGCAAGCCAGCCATAAGGACCAAACACTCCCATGCAAACTCCCATTTTCATCATTAATTAATATTCATTGAGTGGCAATCCTTTCATTCCTTTGTTCACACATGCACCATCCGTCATTCCCATTATGAAATTGAAAAAATTAAATCATAGCATGACTCCGTGGTGCCCACTATGACTTCATGGGGGGGGGCTGGCATGCTTGCGTGGGTGTGGGGGGGCCTCGCATGCGTGCGTGGGTGTGGGGGGGGCTCGCATGCGTGCGTGGGTGTGGGGGGGAGTGGCATGCATGCGTGGGTGTGGTGGGGGGCTGCCATGCATGCGTGGGGTTAGGGGGGGGCTGGCACGCGTGTGTGGGTTCGTGGGGTGGCTGCCATGCGTGCGTGGGTGTGTGGGGTGGCCGGCATGCGTACGTGGGTGTGGGGGGTGGCTGGCATGCATAAGTGGGTTTGTGATGGGCTGGCATGCGTGCGTGGGTTGGTGGGGTGGCTTGCATGCATGCGTGCATGTGGGGGGTCGCTGGCATGCATGCGTGGGTTTGTGGGGTAGCTGGCATGCGGGCGTGGGTGTGGGAGGGGCTGGCATGCATGCGTGGGTGTGGGGGGTGGCTGGCATGCATGCCTGCATGTGGGGTAGGGCTGGCATGCGTGCGTGGGTGTGGGGGGGGCTGCCATGCGTGTGTCGGGGGGCTGGCATGCGTGGGTGGTTGGCGGGGGAGTGGCATGCATGCGTGGGTGTGGTGGGGAGCTGCCATGCATGCGTGGTTTTAAGGGGGGGCTGGCACGCGTGCGTGGGTTCGTGGGGTGGCTGCCATGCGTGCGTGGGGGTGGGGGTGGCTGGCATGCGTAAGTGGCTGTGGGGGTTGCTGGAATGCATAAGTGGGTTGTGGGGTGGCTGGCATGCGTGCGTGGGTGTGGGGGTGGCTGGCATGCGTGCGTGGATTGGTGGGGTGGCTGGCATGCATGCGGGCATGTGGGGGGTGGCTGGAATCCATGCGTGGGTTTGTGGGGTATAGCTAACATGTGTGCGTGGGTGTGGGAGGGGCTGGCATGCATGCGTTGGTTGACATGCCATGGATGAAAAACGCCAAGAAGAGTATATGGCCCCGCTGCCACCAAAAATCACCTGGTTGATCAACCAAGGGGATAGCCTGCACAGTGAGACACAAACACAGCAGACCCAGCAAAGCAAAATTCAGGTTGTAAGCGAGTGGAGATTACTTTTGACATGCTTGATGAAGAAATATATAACACACCTTCTATTGTCACACCTTCTATAAACAAATGGTTGATTGATCACCTTATACACCACGTAAACATGCTACCAGACGCGCTCTTCAGTCCAGTCAAAATCCACGTGCGAAGCAAGTCAGCTTACGCAGAAAGCACCATGAATGTCAGCCAGTACAGCAGTAAATGACGCCCCAAACCCGTGACCAGGCAAGCATCCAGAGGGGCTTTCACCGCCCAGTATATTCCAGAAAAAAGCATCACAGATCCTTGGGCAACGGACGTTCACACAGGACATGCGAAGGACCATGAAGATGGCGTCCTGCACGGCTAAGAAAATAAAACGCAGACCCTTGCTACGCTATGTCTTTGCTGCGACTAGGTGGATTCGGCGAAATGGAAAGAACGCAACCATGAAAATGCATCAGAAAGAGAGCAGGTACTACCCCGGTCATCGAAACAAACGCCTCACCATCGGCATCGCCGGTTACGTCCCGTGGCAAAAAATCCAGCGTTCTTTCCAATATGATGTGGCGACAGCAGAAGCTCGTTGGCCACACCCCAAGCCTTCCACGAACAGCAAACTGATTTCACTAGGCACCCAATACGTAAAGCAGTTAAGCATGATACTACAATACCTAAATCTACAACGACATTCCATTTCCAGGTCGCCATAGCGACACGGACCTCTCCCACGCAGGTATCACTCCGTTGACGCACCTCCAGCTCATAAAATTTCGCACTTGCTCTTCAAACATAAAATTTTGACGTATAAAACCATGGCTGCGCATTCCCCATCCCAATTTTCTAGCCTACGTTGCCTGCCATCGCCAGCCAGCACAAGGAAAATTGCTCGCGCAGCACGTCACTTTGTTTTTCGCCCCGAGCATGCCGCACGCTTTGCCAATAATTCCCAGTTCCCACTGCCCAGCAAGACTTTTTTCCATGCGATTATACCATGCGATATACTTTAGAGATATTTCGGTGGAAGATACTTGGAAATTTCGTTACGTTCGTATTTCCATTGAAAATGTGCCAAATTTCGGCCTGAACTATTTCACCCCACCCTGACTGAACGCCAGTTCGGCTCTGAACCTTCCACCCGTCCTGCAAATTTGATCCATCCGTTCAGAAAATCGCATTCCATTCACGTTGTGGCCCTAACCTCGAGCGCGTATTCGAAACGGCGTGCACCGGTTGGTCCCCTTGTCCAAAGTGGTGCAACGGGAAACACTGAAAAGTTTGAGGAGAGATCCATTCGCCAGTAGCTTGTTTGACGTTTAAAAGAGTCAACGCGCCGTAATTCCTGAGGCCGCGCGGATTGGCGAGACGCCCCACCTGCCCGCAAAAGTCTGAACATGTTCAGCGTTTCAGCACCCGTTCAGACTTCCTGAGACTCGATCTCCAAGGTTTGGGGATTTTCTTTGTACTACGCGATTGGCCATCTCGCAACGGTCCTGGACGTCGTCCGCTCCCGCGCTAGGGGGCGCGGGGGACGGCCCCACCTTCGGCCTACGGCCGCGGCCAAAGTTTTCGGGCTTCATAAATCGTAGTTACTAGTAGGGGACAAGAAAAAAGTGGGGGAGGGGGGGCTATCGCCCCCCCTCCCCGACTTGAGAGGACGTGACTCGCCGCTAGCGGCCCAGAGGCCGATAGTCGACCTTCTGGGCGCCAACCGCACCGGCCCGCGCGACGCGCCAAGACCCTTCCACGGAGGACGCGCGAGCGGACGATTCCGACCGGGACGAACCGCCTCCGTGCGCCACTCGCAACGGACCCTTCCCCGTGAACACCGTGAAAGCTCTCCGAGCGTGAGATACTTGGAAATTTCGTCACGTTCGTATCGAAATTAAAATTTCTGACAAATTTTCAGCTCGGACTGAACCACAATGAAATAATTCTGACAAATTTTATCCTGAACTATTTCGCATCATAACATGACTCCGTTGGGAGATCATCATGTAGCACTGGCTAACATATTCCCTTGCTGGATGGATGGAGGTAGGTGAAGAATTAAACCTTTTTGAATGACCTTATTTGTCTAATTGTAATTGCCTAGCACAGTCTACCTAGAGGAGGGCCCTGATTGGCACAATTGTGGCCATGTACGTAATTATGCTACATGTCTGTCGTACATGATCTCCCAACTAGTCATGTTATAATTTAATTTCATTTTAATGCTAGCATGTCTTGTTGCATGCCCTCAAAGCTAAAATTGTTTATCACATGCAGAGAGAGCCCGCACAATGAATTTCAGCGTACCATTCATTAATTAATTATACCATGCGATATACTTTACAGATATTTCGCTGTCAAATACTTCGAAATTTGGGTACTGCTTTTTGCAAGCCAGCCATAAGGACCAAACACTCCCATGCAAACTCCCATTTTCATCATTAATTAATATTCATTGAGTGGCAATCCTTTCATTCCTTTGTTCACACATGCACCATCCGTCATTCCCATTATTAAATTGAAAAAATTAAAACATAGCATGACTCCGTGGTGCCCACTATGACTTCATGGGGGGGGCTGGCATGCTTGCGTGGGTGTGGGGGGCCTCGCATGCGTGCGTGGGTGTGGGGGGGGCTCGCATGCGTGCGTGGGTGTGGGGGGGAGTGGCATGCATGCGTGGGTGTGGTGGGGGGCTGCCATGCATGCGTGTGGTTAGGGGGGGGCTGGCACGCGTGTGTGGGTTCGTGGGGTGGCTGCCATGCGTGCGTGGGTGTGTGGGGTGGCTGGCATGCGTACGTGGGTGTGGGGGGTGGCTGGCATGCATAAGTGGGTTTGTGATGGGCTGGCATGCGTGCGTGGGTTGGTGGGGTGGCAGGCATGCATGCGTGCATGTGGGGGGTCGCTGGCATGCATGCGTGGGTTTGTGGGGTAGCTGGCATGCAGGCGTGGGTGTGGGAGGGGTTGGCATGCATGCGTGGGTGTGGGGGGTGGCTCGCATGCGTGCGTGGGTGTGGGGGGGAGTGGCATGCATGCGTGGGTGTGGTGGGGGGCTGCCATGCATGCGTGGGGTTAGGGGGGGCTGGCACGCGTGTGTGGGTTCGTGGGGTGGCTGCCATGCGTGCGTGGGTGTGTGGGGGGCTCGCATGCGTGCGTGGGTGTGGGGGGGGCTCGCATGCGTGCGTGGGTGTGGGGGGGAGTGGCATGCATGCGTGGGTGTGGTGGGGGGCTGCCATGCATGCGTGGGGTTAGGGGGGGCTGGCACGCGTGTGTGGGTTGGTGGGGTGGCTGCCATGCGTGCGTGGGTGTGTGGGGTGGCTGGCATGCGTACGTGGGTGTGGGGGGTGGCTGGCATGCATAAGTGGGTTTGTGATGGGCTGGCATGCGTGCGTGGGTTGGTGGGGTGGCAGGCATGCATGCGTGCATGTGGGGGGTCGCTGGCATGCATGCGTGGGTTTGTGGGGTAGCTGGCATGCAGGCGTGGGTGTGGGAGGGGTTGGCATGCATGCGTGGGTGTGGGGGGTGGCTGGCATGCTTGCCTGCATGTGGGGTGGGGCTGGCATGCTTGCGTGGGTGTGGGGGGGCCTCGCATGCGTGCGTGGGTGTGGGGGGGGCTCGCATGCGTGCGTGGGTGTGGGGGGGAGTGGCATGCATGCGTGGGTGTGGTGGGGGGCTGCCATGCATGCGTGGGGTTAGGGGGGGGCTGGCACGCGTGTGTGGGTTGGTGGGGTGGCTGCCATGCGTGCGTGGGTGTGTGGGGTGGCTGGCATGCGTACGTGGGTGTGGGGGGTGGCTGGCATGCATAAGTGGGTTTGTGATGGGCTGGCATGCGTGCGTGGGTTGGTGGGGTGGCTGGCATGCATGCGTGCATGTGGGGGGTCGCTGGCATGCATGCGTGGGTTTGTGGGGTAGCTGGCATGCGGGCGTGGGTGTGGGAGGGGCTGGCATGCATGCGTGGGTGTGGGGGGTGGCTGGCATGCATGCCTGCATGTGGGGTGGGGCTGGCATGCGTGCGTGGGTGTGGGGGGGGCTCGCATGCGTGCGTGGGTGTGGGGGGGGCTCGCATGCGTGCGTGGGTGTGGGGGGGAGTGGCATGCATGCGTGGGTGTGGTGGGGGGCTGCCATGCATGCGTGGGGTTAGGGGGGGCTGGCACGCGTGTGTGGGTTGGTGGGGTGGCTGCCATGCGTGCGTGGGTGTGTGGGGTGGCTGGCATGCGTACGTGGGTGTGGGGGGTGGCTGGCATGCATAAGTGGGTTTGTGATGGGCTGGCATGCGTGCGTGGGTTGGTGGGGTGGCTGGCATGCATGCGTGCATGTGGGGGGTCGCTGGCATGCATGCGTGGGTTTGTGGGGTAGCTGGCATGCGGGCGTGGGTGTGGGAGGGGCTGGCATGCATGCGTGGGTGTGGGGGGTGGCTGGCATGCATGCCTGCATGTGGGGTAGGGCTGGCATGCGTGCGTGGGTGTGGGGGGGGGCTGCCATGCGTGTGTCGGGGGGCTGGCATGCGTGGGTGGTTGGCGGGGGAGTGGCATGCATGCGTGGGTGTGGTGGGGAGCTGCCATGCATGCGTGGTTTTAAGGGGGGGCTGGCACGCGTGCGTGGGTTCGTGGGGTGGCTGCCATGCGTGCGTGGGGGTGGGGGGTGGCTGGCATGCGTAAGTGGCTGTGGGGGTTGCTGGAATGCATAAGTGGGTTGTGGGGTGGCTGGCATGCGTGCGTGGGTGTGGGGGTGGCTGGCATGCGTGCGTGGATTGGTGGGGTGGCTGGCATGCATGCGGGCATGTGGGGGGTGGCTGGAATCCATGCGTGGGTTTGTGGGGTATAGCTAACATGTGTGCGTGGGTGTGGGAGGGGCTGGCATGCATGCGTTGGTTGACATGCCATGGATGAAAAACGCCAAGAAGAGTATATGGCCCCGCTGCCACCAAAAATCACCTGGTTGATCAACCAAGGGGATAGCCTGCACAGTGAGACACAAACACAGCAGACCCAGCAAAGCAAAATTCAGGTTGTAAGCGAGTGGAGATTACTTTTGACATGCTTGATGAAGAAATATATAACACACCTTCTATTGTCACACCTTCTATAAACAAATGGTTGATTGATCACCTTATACACCACGTAAACATGCTACCAGACGCGCTCTTCAGTCCAGTCAAAATCCACGTGCAAAGCAAGTCAGCTTACGCAGAAAGCACCATGAATGTCAGCCAGTACAGCAGTAAATGACGCCCCAAACCCGTGACCAGGCAAGCATCCAGAGGGGCTTTCACCGCCCAGTATATTCCAGAAAAAAGCATCACAGATCCTTGGGCAACGGACGTTCACACAGGACATGCGAAGGACCATGAAGATGGCGTCCTGCACGGCTAAGAAAATAAAACGCAGACCCTTGCTACGCTATGTCTTTGCTGCGACTAGGTGGATTCGGCGAAATGGAAAGAACGCAACCATGAAAATGCATCAGAAAGAGAGCAGGTACTACCCCGGTCATCGAAACAAACGCCTCACCATCGGCATCGCCGGTTACGTCCCGTGGCAAAAAATCCAGCGTTCTTTCCAATATGATGTGGCGACAGCAGAAGCTCGTTGGCCACACCCCAAGCCTTCCACGAACAGCAAACTGATTTCACTAGGCACCCAATACGTAAAGCAGTTAAGCATGATACTACAATACCTAAATCTACAACGACATTCCATTTCCAGGTCGCCATAGCGACACGGACCTCTCCCACGCAGGTATCACTCCGTTGACGCACCTCCAGCTCAGAAAATTTCGCACTTGCTCTTCAAACATAAAATTTTGACGTATAAAACCATGGCTGCGCATTCCCCATCCCAATTTTCTAGCCTACGTTGCCTGCCATCGCCAGCCAGCACAAGGAAAATTGCTCGCGCAGCACGTCACTTTGTTTTTCGCCCCGAGCATGCCGCACGCTTTGCCAATAATTCCCAGTTCCCACTGCTATTTCGCCCCACCCTGACTGAACGCCAGTTCGGCTCTGAACCTTCCAACCGTCCTGCAAATTTGATCCATGCGTTCAGAAAATCGCATTCCATTCACGTTGTGGCCGTTATTCGAGCGCGTTATTCGAAACGGCGTGCACCGGTTGGTCCCCGTCCAAAGTGGTGCAACGGGAAACTGTGAAAAGTTTTAGTACAGATATCGGTTCGCCAGTAGCTTGTTTGACGCTTAAAAAAGTCAACGTGCCGTAATTCCTGAGGCCGCGCGGATTGGCGAGACGCCCCACCTGCCCGCAAAAGTCTGAACATGTTCAGCGTTTCAGCACCCGTTCAGGAAACTCGAGAATCGATCTCCAAGGTTTGGGGATTTTCTTTGTACTACGCCGATTGGCCATCTCGCTACGGTCCTGTACGTCGTCCGCTCCCGCGCTAGGGGGCGCGGGGGACGGCACACCCACGCACGCATGCCAGCCACCCCCCACACCCACGCATGCATGCCAGCCCCCCGCCACATGCACACATGGATGCCAGCCCCCCCCTACATGCACGTGCATGCCAGCCACCCCCCTCACCAACGTACGCATGCCAGCCACCCCCAACACCCACGCACGCATGCCAGCCCCCCCCTAAACCCACGCACGCATGGCAGCCCCCCCCCTACATGCACACATGCATGCCAGCCACCCCACAAACCCACGCACGCATGGCAGCCACCCCCCACACCCACGCACGCATGCCAGCCACCCCCCACACCCACGCACATATGCCAACCACCCCCACACCCACGCATGCATGCCAGCCACGCCACGAGCCCACACATGCATGCCAGCCCCCCCCCCATGCATGCATGCATGCCAGCCACCCCCCACATGCACGCATGCATACCAGCCACCCTA
Organism: Mesostigma viride; assembly: GCA_009746045.1. Lineage (NCBI taxonomy): Eukaryota > Viridiplantae > Streptophyta > Mesostigmatophyceae > Mesostigmatales > Mesostigmataceae > Mesostigma > Mesostigma viride. Next base: position 21,944 of record RPFO01000592.1, on the reverse strand, counting down.
CAAACCCACTTATGCATGCCAGCCACCACCGACACCCACGCACGGATACCTGCCCCCCACACACACCCACGCACGCATGCCAGAAACACAACAACCAAAGAACAATGTCTGTACAGTTAATCTCCTCACACACATCCACTTACGCTGTCCAAATAATCTTCTGATGCAAACAGTCGATCTTCAAGCTGATACACCTGGCGCAGTCGCCGTGCTTCGAGCATGCCCGCAAGAAACTGCGTGCGAGCAAGGCACTGCGCTGGGTCCCCGTTACACGCCGCGGCCGCTACCAGGAACTCGTTGGCAGTGCCAAATCGTGCAGCCTCCAGCTAAGCGATCAACAAGCATGAGAGCAAACACGAAGCAAAGAATGACGTGTTAAAAAATATATATATAACGTGTCTTGGTCCCTGGTGCGCGCTAGCACGTACCCACCGTTAGAGGTGGGCCAGGGTCCTAAAATCTGCAATTGAACTTGGATTGACCTAAACCTTGGAGGGAGGCTTCCCCCACACTAGCTTATCATGTGGGCAAAGTGGGGGCGTGCAGGTCCATCATTTGAGGGAGTGGATGCACAGGTCCATCGTGTGGGGTGGGTGGACACGGCCAGGGGGTGCCAGGGTCCATTGCGCGCGCTAGCACGTGCCCACCGTTAGGGGTGAGCCATGGTCCTAAAATATGCAAATGGGCTTGGATTGGCCTGAAACTTGGAGGGAGGCTTCCCCCACACTAGCCCATCATGTGGGCAAAGTGGGGTCGTGCAGGTCCATCATTTGAGGGAGTGGATGCTGCCAGGGGTGACATGGTCCCTCATGCGCGCTAGCACGTTCCCACCGTACTAGGGGTGAGCCATGGTCCTAAAATATGCAAACGGGCTTGGATTGGCCTGAAACTTGGAGAGAGGCTTCCCCCACACTAGCCCATCATGTGGGCAAAGTGGGGGCGTGCAGGTCCATCATTTGAGGGAGTGGATGCTGCCAGGGGGTGACATGGTCCCTCATGCGCGCTAGCACGTTCCCACCGTTAGGGGTGAGCCATGGTCCTAAAATATGCAAATGGGCTTGGATTGGCCTGAAACTTGGAGAGAGGCTTCCCCCACACTAGCCCATCATGTGGGCAAAGTGGGGTCGTGCAGGTCTATCATTTGAGGGAGTGGATGCTGCCAGGGGGTGACATGGTCCCTCATGCACGCTAGCACGTGCCCCCCGTTAGGGGTGGGCCATGGTCCTAAAATAAGCAAATGGGCTTGGATTGGCCTGAAACTTGGAGGGACGCTTCCCCCACACTAGCCCATCATGTGGGCAAAGTGGGGTCGTGCAGGTCTATCATTTGGTGGGTTGGCAACTGCCAGGGGGTCGCGTGGTCCCTACCGTACCCTCCACTCAAATTAATAGTACAAAAATCATAGTGGACATCACCACGAAATCCACAGAGCAAAAGACTCACCAGCTGCACCTCCGCATAAGTCTGCCCACCGCTCGGCATGGGAGGCAGGAACGACACCAGATGTAACATCTGCGACCAGAGCAAGAACGGCACCCCCAGCAAAAAACAACCAACCCAAATAAGTTAACTATTTTCTTTCCACAATATAACACACGGCAACCATGCCCAGTACATCACGTTTACAAAAACATATGATCATAGCAGAGTAACGCCACAAGGAACTCACCGTCAAATATACGTTGTCGCAGAAGCCGTCAGGTGGCGACAGGACCAACCAATTCAGCACATCCCGGACGTAGGCCTGCTGCAACGAGACATCGCCCTGGTAAAGCCGGGTTTGCTCGACGTAATGATACGATTCTGGGCGCGGGTCCACACTGACAACCGTGCTCGCCTACACGTCTCAGAAGGCACACGAACACAAATTCGTATTCCCAACAACGTCAACGCCATCCTGCAACATGTACACCTACGCGCTAAGCAATATATCCTGACTCGCTAAACTGTTCAATGCAGAATTATGCAGAAATAAGGAAGCATCGAAACCTTTCCGTTGCCACTTACCTGCCCAACAAAGTATATTGATATCAGGTATAACGTCCACCTCCTCATTCTGAAAGCGGCGTTGACCATCGATTACCTACGGCTGATGACAATCTTATCACACCAGCACAACTAGTGCGAGCCTGTCCCCGAGCTGCAGTAATTCCAATTTCCCGGCGTGAGCAATGTACGTGGTTTCCTTACGTCCCTTAACAATGCCGAGCATTCTGACGATGCCAACTATATTGCATCCATCGCCACGCACTCCCAAAACACCGCGCCCCAAATTCGCTGGTTCACAACACACCAAACATTTCCCACTGTCACTGTCACTGTCCTACTGCCACGCGTCCCGTTCAGTCTCTGCCCGTTTCGTAGCTCGACAATATTAAAAAATTCGCTGGTTCACAACACTCCAAAATTTCCCACTGTCAACTCTCCTGTCACGGTGACTGTCACTGTCGTACTGCCACGCGTCCTGTTCAGTCTCAACTCGTTTCGTAGCTCGACTATATATGGGGGGGGCCAGCGGGAGCCCAAAAATTTCGGTTTCGTACGGACAATGGACGGGCTGAGCCCCCTGCTTTTCACAGTTTCGTCCGGCCGTTTTTGGGGCTGAGCCCCCTGCTTTCCACAGTTTCGAGCCGTTTTTTTTCCGTGCTCCCCGTCTGAACACGTTCAGGTCAGTCATCTCGCAGAAATTGGCACTGAAATTGCGTGGGAAGTAGGCCGAACCGAATATTCAACCAAAAACTGGCATGCATAAGTGGGTTTGTGATGGGCTGGCATGCGTGCGTGGGTTGGTGGGGTGGCTGGCATGCATGCGTGCATGTGGGGGGTGGCTGGCATGCGTGCGTGGGTGTGGGGGTGGCTGGCATGCGTGCGTGGGTGTGGGGGGTGGCTGCCATGCGTGCGTGGGTTTGTGGGGTGGCTGGCATGCATGTGTGCATGTACGGGGGGGGCTGGCATGCGTGCGTGGGTTTAGGGGGGGGCTGGCATGCGTGTGTCGGGGGGCTGGCATGCGTGGGTGGTTGGCGGGGGGAGTGGCATGCATGCGTGGGTGTGGTGGGGAGCTGCCATGCATGCGTGGTTTTAAGGGGGGGCTGGCACGCGTGCGTGGGTTCGTGGGGTGGCTGCCATGCGTGCGTGGGGGGGGGGGTGGCTGGCATGCGTAAGTGGCTGTGGGGGTTGCTGGAATGCATAAGTGGGTTGTGGGGTGGCTGGCATGCGTGCGTGGGTGTGGGGGTGGCTGGCATGCGTGCGTGGATTGGTGGGGTGGCTGGCATGCATGCGGGCATGTGGGGGGTGGCTGGAATCCATGCGTGGGTTTGTGGGGTATAGCTAACATGTGTGCGTGGGTGTGGGAGGGGCTGGCATGCATGCGTTGGTTGACATGCCATGGATGAAAAACGCCAAGAAGAGTATATGGCCCCGCTGCCACCAAAAATCACCTGGTTGATCAACCAAGGGGATAGCCTGCACAGTGAGACACAAACACAGCAGACCCAGCAAAGCAAAATTCAGGTTGTAAGCGAGTGGAGATTACTTTTGACATGCTTGATGAAGAAATATATAACACACCTTCTATTGTCACACCTTCTATAAACAAATGGTTGATTGATCACCTTATACACCACGTAAACATGCTACCAGACGCGCTCTTCAGTCCAGTCAAAATCCACGTGCAAAGCAAGTCAGCTTACGCAGAAAGCACCATGAATGTCAGCCAGTACAGCAGTAAATGACGCCCCAAACCCGTGACCAGGCAAGCATCCAGAGGGGCTTTCACCGCCCAGTATATTCCAGAAAAAAGCATCACAGATCCTTGGGCAACGGACGTTCACACAGGACATGCGAAGGACCATGAAGATGGCGTCCTGCACGGCTAAGAAAATAAAACGCAGACCCTTGCTACGCTATGTCTTTGCTGCGACTAGGTGGATTCGGCGAAATGGAAAGAACGCAACCATGAAAATGCATCAGAAAGAGAGCAGGTACTACCCCGGTCATCGAAACAAACGCCTCACCATCGGCATCGCCGGTTACGTCCCGTGGCAAAAAATCCAGCGTTCTTTCCAATATGATGTGGCGACAGCAGAAGCTCGTTGGCCACACCCCAAGCCTTCCACGAACAGCAAACTGATTTCACTAGGCACCCAATACGTAAAGCAGTTAAGCATGATACTACAATACCTAAATCTACAACGACATTCCATTTCCAGGTCGCCATAGCGACACGGACCTCTCCCACGCAGGTATCACTCCGTTGACGCACCTCCAGCTCAGAAAATTTCGCACTTGCTCTTCAAACATAAAATTTTGACGTATAAAACCATGGCTGCGCATTCCCCATCCCAATTTTCTAGCCTACGTTGCCTGCCATCGCCAGCCAGCACAAGGAAAATTGCTCGCGCAGCACGTCACTTTGTTTTTCGCCCCGAGCATGCCGCACGCTTTGCCAATAATTCCCAGTTCCCACTGCTATTTCGCCCCACCCTGACTGAACGCCAGTTCGGCTCTGAACCTTCCAACCGTCCTGCAAATTTGATCCATGCGTTCAGAAAATCGCATTCCATTCACGTTGTGGCCGTTATTCGAGCGCGTTATTCGAAACGGCGTGCACCGGTTGGTCCCCGTCCAAAGTGGTGCAACGGGAAACTGTGAAAAGTTTTAGTACAGATATCGGTTCGCCAGTAGCTTGTTTGACGCTTAAAAAAGTCAACGTGCCGTAATTCCTGAGGCCGCGCGGATTGGCGAGACGCCCCACCTGCCCGCAAAAGTCTGAACATGTTCAGCGTTTCAGCACCCGTTCAGGAAACTCGAGAATCGATCTCCAAGGTTTGGGGATTTTCTTTGTACTACGCCGATTGGCCATCTCGCTACGGTCCTGTACGTCGTCCGCTCCCGCGCTAGGGGGCGCGGGGGACGGCCCCACCTTCGGCCTACGGCCTCGGCCAAAGTTTTCGGGCTTCATAAATCGTAGTTACATTAGGGGACAAGAAAAAAGTGGGGGAGGGGGGGCTATCGCCCCCCTCCCCGACTTGAGAGGACGTGACTCGCCGCTAGCGGCCCAGAGGCCGATAGTCGACCTTCTGGGCGCCAACCGCACCGGCCCGCGCGACGCGCCAAGACCCTTCCACGGAGGACGCGCGAGCGGACGATTCCGACCGGGACGAACCGCCTCCGTGCGCCACTCGCAACGGACCCTTCCCCGTGAACACCGTGAAAGCTCTCCGAGCGTGAGATACTTGGAAATTTCGTCACGTTCGTATCGAAATTAAAAATTCTGACAAATTTTCAGCTCGGACTGAACCACAATGAAATAATTCTGACAAATTTTATCCTGAACTATTTCGCATCATAACATGACTCCGTTGGGAGATCATCATGTAGCACTGGCTAACATATTCCCTTGCTGGATGGATGGAGGTAGGTGAAGAATTAAACCTTTTTGAATGACCTTATTTGTCTAATTGTAATTGCCTAGCACAGTCTACCTAGAGGAGGGCCCTGATTGGCACAATTGTGGCCATGTACGTAATTATGCTACATGTCTGTCGTACATGATCTCCCAACTAGTCATGTTATAATTTAATTTCATTTTAATGCTAGCATGTCTTGTTGCATGCCCTCAAAGCTAAAATTGTTTATCACATGCAGAGAGAGCCCGCACAATGAATTTCAGCGTACCATTCATTAATTAATTATACCATGCGATATACTTTACAGATATTTCGCTGTCAAATACTTCGAAATTTGGGTACTGCTTTTTGCAAGCCAGCCATAAGGACCAAACACTCCCATGCAAACTCCCATTTTCATCATTAATTAATATTCATTGAGTGGCAATCCTTTCATTCCTTTGTTCACACATGCACCATCCGTCATTCCCATTATTAAATTGAAAAAATTAAAACATAGCATGACTCCGTGGTGCCCACTATGACTTCATGGGGGGGGCTGGCATGCTTGCGTGGGTGTGGGGGGCCTCGCATGCGTGCGTGGGTGTGGGGGGGGCTCGCATGCGTGCGTGGGTGTGGGGGGGAGTGGCATGCATGCGTGGGTGTGGTGGGGGGCTGCCATGCATGCGTGTGGTTAGGGGGGGCTGGCACGCGTGTGTGGGTTCGTGGGGTGGCTGCCATGCGTGCGTGGGTGTGTGGGGTGGCTGGCATGCGTACGTGGGTGTGGGGGGTGGCTGGCATGCATAAGTGGGTTTGTGATGGGCTGGCATGCGTGCGTGGGTTGGTGGGGTGGCAGGCATGCATGCGTGCATGTGGGGGGTCGCTGGCATGCATGCGTGGGTTTGTGGGGTAGCTGGCATGCAGGCGTGGGTGTGGGAGGGGTTGGCATGCATGCGTGGGTGTGGGGGGTGGCTCGCATGCGTGCGTGGGTGTGGGGGGGAGTGGCATGCATGCGTGGGTGTGGTGGGGGGCTGCCATGCATGCGTGGGGTTAGGGGGGGCTGGCACGCGTGTGTGGGTTCGTGGGGTGGCTGCCATGCGTGCGTGGGTGTGTGGGGGGCTCGCATGCGTGCGTGGGTGTGGGGGGGGCTCGCATGCGTGCGTGGGTGTGGGGGGGAGTGGCATGCATGCGTGGGTGTGGTGGGGGGCTGCCATGCATGCGTGGGGTTAGGGGGGGCTGGCACGCGTGTGTGGGTTGGTGGGGTGGCTGCCATGCGTGCGTGGGTGTGTGGGGTGGCTGGCATGCGTACGTGGGTGTGGGGGGTGGCTGGCATGCATAAGTGGGTTTGTGATGGGCTGGCATGCGTGCGTGGGTTGGTGGGGTGGCAGGCATGCATGCGTGCATGTGGGGGGTCGCTGGCATGCATGCGTGGGTTTGTGGGGTAGCTGGCATGCAGGCGTGGGTGTGGGAGGGGTTGGCATGCATGCGTGGGTGTGGGGGGTGGCTGGCATGCTTGCCTGCATGTGGGGTGGGGCTGGCATGCTTGCGTGGGTGTGGGGGGGCCTCGCATGCGTGCGTGGGTGTGGGGGGGGCTCGCATGCGTGCGTGGGTGTGGGGGGGGAGTGGCATGCATGCGTGGGTGTGGTGGGGGGCTGCCATGCATGCGTGGGGTTAGGGGGGGGCTGGCACGCGTGTGTGGGTTGGTGGGGTGGCTGCCATGCGTGCGTGGGTGTGTGGGGTGGCTGGCATGCGTACGTGGGTGTGGGGGGTGGCTGGCATGCATAAGTGGGTTTGTGATGGGCTGGCATGCGTGCGTGGGTTGGTGGGGTGGCTGGCATGCATGCGTGCATGTGGGGGGTCGCTGGCATGCATGCGTGGGTTTGTGGGGTAGCTGGCATGCGGGCGTGGGTGTGGGAGGGGCTGGCATGCATGCGTGGGTGTGGGGGGTGGCTGGCATGCATGCCTGCATGTGGGGTGGGGCTGGCATGCGTGCGTGGGTGTGGGGGGGGCTCGCATGCGTGCGTGGGTGTGGGGGGGGCTCGCATGCGTGCGTGGGTGTGGGGGGGAGTGGCATGCATGCGTGGGTGTGGTGGGGGGCTGCCATGCATGCGTGGGGTTAGGGGGGGGCTGGCACGCGTGTGTGGGTTGGTGGGGTGGCTGCCATGCGTGCGTGGGTGTGTGGGGTGGCTGGCATGCGTACGTGGGTGTGGGGGGTGGCTGGCATGCATAAGTGGGTTTGTGATGGGCTGGCATGCGTGCGTGGGTTGGTGGGGTGGCTGGCATGCATGCGTGCATGTGGGGGGTCGCTGGCATGCATGCGTGGGTTTGTGGGGTAGCTGGCATGCGGGCGTGGGTGTGGGAGGGGCTGGCATGCATGCGTGGGTGTGGGGGGTGGCTGGCATGCATGCCTGCATGTGGGGTAGGGCTGGCATGCGTGCGTGGGTGTGGGGGGGGCTGCCATGCGTGTGTCGGGGGGCTGGCATGCGTGGGTGGTTGGCGGGGGGAGTGGCATGCATGCGTGGGTGTGGTGGGGAGCTGCCATGCATGCGTGGTTTTAAGGGGGGGCTGGCACGCGTGCGTGGGTTCGTGGGGTGGCTGCCATGCGTGCGTGGGGGTGGGGGGTGGCTGGCATGCGTAAGTGGCTGTGGGGGTTGCTGGAATGCATAAGTGGGTTGTGGGGTGGCTGGCATGCGTGCGTGGGTGTGGGGGTGGCTGGCATGCGTGCGTGGATTGGTGGGGTGGCTGGCATGCATGCGGGCATGTGGGGGGTGGCTGGAATCCATGCGTGGGTTTGTGGGGTATAGCTAACATGTGTGCGTGGGTGTGGGAGGGGCTGGCATGCATGCGTTGGTTGACATGCCATGGATGAAAAACGCCAAGAAGAGTATATGGCCCCGCTGCCACCAAAAATCACCTGGTTGATCAACCAAGGGGATAGCCTGCACAGTGAGACACAAACACAGCAGACCCAGCAAAGCAAAATTCAGGTTGTAAGCGAGTGGAGATTACTTTTGACATGCTTGATGAAGAAATATATAACACACCTTCTATTGTCACACCTTCTATAAACAAATGGTTGATTGATCACCTTATACACCACGTAAACATGCTACCAGACGCGCTCTTCAGTCCAGTCAAAATCCACGTGCAAAGCAAGTCAGCTTACGCAGAAAGCACCATGAATGTCAGCCAGTACAGCAGTAAATGACGCCCCAAACCCGTGACCAGGCAAGCATCCAGAGGGGCTTTCACCGCCCAGTATATTCCAGAAAAAAGCATCACAGATCCTTGGGCAACGGACGTTCACACAGGACATGCGAAGGACCATGAAGATGGCGTCCTGCACGGCTAAGAAAATAAAACGCAGACCCTTGCTACGCTATGTCTTTGCTGCGACTAGGTGGATTCGGCGAAATGGAAAGAACGCAACCATGAAAATGCATCAGAAAGAGAGCAGGTACTACCCCGGTCATCGAAACAAACGCCTCACCATCGGCATCGCCGGTTACGTCCCGTGGCAAAAAATCCAGCGTTCTTTCCAATATGATGTGGCGACAGCAGAAGCTCGTTGGCCACACCCCAAGCCTTCCACGAACAGCAAACTGATTTCACTAGGCACCCAATACGTAAAGCAGTTAAGCATGATACTACAATACCTAAATCTACAACGACATTCCATTTCCAGGTCGCCATAGCGACACGGACCTCTCCCACGCAGGTATCACTCCGTTGACGCACCTCCAGCTCAGAAAATTTCGCACTTGCTCTTCAAACATAAAATTTTGACGTATAAAACCATGGCTGCGCATTCCCCATCCCAATTTTCTAGCCTACGTTGCCTGCCATCGCCAGCCAGCACAAGGAAAATTGCTCGCGCAGCACGTCACTTTGTTTTTCGCCCCGAGCATGCCGCACGCTTTGCCAATAATTCCCAGTTCCCACTGCTATTTCGCCCCACCCTGACTGAACGCCAGTTCGGCTCTGAACCTTCCAACCGTCCTGCAAATTTGATCCATGCGTTCAGAAAATCGCATTCCATTCACGTTGTGGCCGTTATTCGAGCGCGTTATTCGAAACGGCGTGCACCGGTTGGTCCCCGTCCAAAGTGGTGCAACGGGAAACTGTGAAAAGTTTTAGTACAGATATCGGTTCGCCAGTAGCTTGTTTGACGCTTAAAAAAGTCAACGTGCCGTAATTCCTGAGGCCGCGCGGATTGGCGAGACGCCCCACCTGCCCGCAAAAGTCTGAACATGTTCAGCGTTTCAGCACCCGTTCAGGAAACTCGAGAATCGATCTCCAAGGTTTGGGGATTTTCTTTGTACTACGCCGATTGGCCATCTCGCTACGGTCCTGTACGTCGTCCGCTCCCGCGCTAGGGGGCGCGGGGGACGGCCCCACCTTCGGCCTACGGCCTCGGCCAAAGTTTTCGGGCTTCATAAATCGTAGTTACATTAGGGGACAAGAAAAAAGTGGGGGAGGGGGGGCTATCGCCCCCCCTCCCCGACTTGAGAGGACGTGACTCGCCGCTAGCGGCCCAGAGGCCGATAGTCGACCTTCTGGGCGCCAACCGCACCGGCCCGCGCGACGCGCCAAGACCCTTCCACGGAGGACGCGCGGGCGGACGATTCCGACCGGGACGAACCGCCGCCGTGCGCCACGCGCAACGGACCCTTCCCCGTGAACACCGTGGAAGCTCTCCGAGCGTGAGATACTTGGAAATTTCGTCACGTTCGTATCGAAAATGAAATTTCTGACAAATTTGTCAGCTCGGACGAACCACAATGAATTTCAGCATACCATTCGATACAACAATGATATTTCGGCGTCGGATACTTGGAAATTTCGTTACGTTCGTATCGCCAGTGAAATTCTGACAAATTTTATCCTGAACTATTTCGCATCATAACATGACTCCGTTGGGAGATCATCATGTAGCACTGGCTAACATATTCCCTTGCTGGATGGATGGAGGTAGGTGAAGAATTAAACCTTTTTTGACCTTATTTGTCTAATTGTAATTGCCTAGCACAGTCTACCTAGAGGAGGGCCCTGATTGGACAATTGTGGCCATGTACGTAATTATGCTACATGTCGTACATGATCTCCCAACAGTCATGTTATAATTTAATTTCATTTTAATGCTAGCATGTCTTGTTGCATGCCCTCAAAGCTAAAATTGTTTATCACGTGCAGAGAGAGCCCGCACAATGAATTTCAGCGTACCATTCATTAATTAATTATACCATGCGATATACTTTACAGATATTTCGCTGTCAAATACTTCGAAATTTGGGTACTGCTTTTTGCAAGCCAGCCATAAGGACCAAACACTCCCATGCAAACTCCCATTTTCATCATTAATTAATATTCATTGAGTGGCAATCCTTTCATTCCTTTGTTCACACATGCACCATCCGTCATTCCCATTATTAAATTGAAAAAATTAAATCATAGCATGACTCCGTGGTGCCCACTATGACTTCATGGGGGGGGGCTGGCATGCTTGCGTGGGTGTGGGGGGGCCTCGCATGCGTGCGTGGGTGTGGGGGGGGCTCGCATGCGTGCGTGGGTGTGGGGGGGAGTGGCATGCATGCGTGGGTGTGGTGGGGGGCTGCCATGCATGCGTGGGGTTAGGGGGGGGCTGGCACGCGTGTGTGGGTTCGTGGGGTGGCTGCCATGCGTGCGTGGGTGTGTGGGGTGGCTGGCATGCGTAAGTGGGTGTGGGGGGTGGCATGCGTGCATGGGTTTGTGATGGGCTGGCATGCATGCGTGGGTTTGGGGGGGCTGCATGCACGCATGGGTGTGGGGGGAGTGGCATGCATGCGTGGGTGTGGTGGGGAGCTGCCATGCGTACGTTGGTGACGGGGGCTGGCATGCATAAGTGGGTTGGTGGGGTGGCTGGCATGCATGCGTGCATGTGGGGGGGGCTGGCATGCGTGCGTGGGTGTGTGGGGGGGCTCGCATGCGTGCGTGGGTGTGGGGGGGCTCGCATGCGTGCGTGGGTGTGGGGGGGAGTGGCATGCATGCGTGGGTGTGGTGGGGGGCTGCCATGCATGCGTGGGGTTAGGGGGGGCTGGCACGCGTGTGTGGGTTGGTGGGGTGGCTGCCATGCGTGCGTGGGTGTGTGGGGTGGCTGGCATGCGTACGTGGGTGTGGGGGGTGGCTGGCATGCATAAGCGGGTTTGTGATGGGCTGGCATGCGTGCGTGGGTTGGTGGGGTGGCTGGCATGCATGCGTGCATGTGGGGGGTCGCTGGCATGCATGCGTGGGTTTGTGGGGTAGCTGGCATGCGGGGTGGGTGTGGGAGGGGCTGGCATGCATGCGTGGGTGTGGGGGGTGGCTGGCATGCATGCCTGCATGTGGGGTAGGGCTGGCATGCGTGCGTGGGTGTGTGGGGGGGCTGCCATGCGTGTGTCGGGGGGCTGGCATGCGTGGGTGGTTGGCGGGGGGAGTGGCATGCATGCGTGGGTGTGGTGGGGAGCTGCCATGCATGCGTGGTTTTAAGGGGGGGCTGGCACGCGTGCGTGGGTTCGTGGGGTGGCTGCCATGCGTGCGTGGGTGTGGGGGGTGGCTGGCATGCGTAAGTGGCTGTGGGGGTTGCTGGAATGCATAAGTGGGTTGTGGGGTGGCTGGCATGCGTGCGTGGGTGTGGGGGTGGCTGGCATGCGTGCGTGGATTGGTGGGGTGGCTGGCATGCATGCGGGCATGTGGGGGGTGGCTGGAATCCATGCGTGGGTTTGTGGGGTATAGCTAACATGTGTGCGTGGGTGTGGGAGGGGCTGGCATGCATGCGTTGGTTGACATGCCATGGATGAAAAACACCAAGAAGAGTATATGGCCCCGCTGCCACCAAAAATCACCTGGTTGATCAACCAAGGGGATAGCCTGCACAGTGAGACACAAACACAGCAGACCCAGCAAAGCAAAATTCAGGTTGTAAGCGAGTGGAGATTACTTTTGACATGCTTGATGAAGAAATATATAACACACCTTCTATTGTCACACCTTCTATAAACAAATGGTTGATTGATCACCTTATACACCACGTAAACATGCTACCAGACGCGCTCTTCAGTCCAGTCAAAATCCACGTGCGAAGCAAGTCAGCTTACGCAGAAAGCACCATGAATGTCAGCGAGTACAGCAGTAAATGACGCCCCAAACCCGTGACCAGGCAAGCATCCAGAGGGGCTTTCACCGCCCAGTATATTCCAGAAAAAAGCATCACAGATCCTTGGGCAACGGACGTTCACACAGGACATGCGAAGGACCATGAAGATGGCGTCCTGCACGGCTAATCTGCGTTTTTAAAAACCCTTGCTACGCTATGTCTTTGCTGCGACTAGGTGGATTCGGCGAAATGGAAAGAACGCAACCATGAAAATGCATCAGAAAGAGAGCAGGTACTACCCCGGTCATCGAAACAAACGCCTCACAATCGGCATCGCCGGTTACGTCCCGTGGCAAAAAATCCAGCGTTCTTTCCAATATGATGCGGCGACAGCAGAAGCTCGTTGGCCACACCCCAAGCCTTCCACGAACAGCAAACTGATTTCACTAGGCATCCAATACGTAAAGCAGTTAAGCATGATACTACAATACCTAAATCTACAACGACATTCCATTTCCAGGTCGCCATAGCGACACGGACCTCTCCCACGCAGGTATCACTCCGTTGACGCACCTCCAGCTCATAAAATTTCGCACTTGCTCTTCAAACATAAAATTTTGACGTATAAAACCATGGCTGCGCATTCCCCATCCCAATTTTCTAGCCTACGTTGCCTGCCATCGCCAGCCAGCACAAGGAAAATTGCTCGCGCAGCACGTCACTTTGTTTTTCGCCCCGAGCATGCCGCACGCTTTGCCAATAATTCCCAGTTCCCACTGCCCAGCAAGAAAAAAGTGGGGGAGGGGGGGCTATCGCTAACTGAAAATTCCGTCTCGTTTGATTCTATTTCCCCTGTTCAGGCGCGAACGTTTCCGTTCAGCACGGCTGAAAACGCTTTCCTTCAGAACTGTCATTTCGTCTCGCTTGCTTATCAAATTTGACATCCCACGTCCTGTGCCTTGAAAAGTTTTAGTACAGATATCAGTTCGCGACTTTTTGTTTGACGCTTAAAAGAGTCAACGCGCCGTAATGTCCTGAGGCCGCGCGGATTGGCGAGACGCCCCACCTGCCCGCAAAAGTCTGAACATGTTCAGCGTTTCAGCACCCGTTCAGAATTCCTGAGACTCGATCTCCAAGGTTTGGGGATTTTCTTTGTACTACGCCGACTGGCCATCTCGCTACGGTCCTGGACGTCGTCCGCTCCCGCGCTAGGGGGCGCGGGGGACGGCCCCACTTCCGGCCTACGGCCGCGGCCAAAGTTTTCGGGCTTCATAAATCGTAGTTACTAGTAGGGGACAAGTTGGGGGCCCCTTCGGGGCCCAGACTTTTTGGCGCCTGAGCGGGCGATTGGCGCGTACACCCGCGGGGTGCGTCCTCGGGAACGCCGGCGCCACGCGGGGTGCGCAGTGCGAAGGGGCAGTGGCCAAGGGCGCCGAGGCGGGGGGGGCCAGCGGGAGCCCAAAAATTTCGGCTTCGTACGGCCGTTTTTTAGGCGGAGCCTCCTGCTTTTCACAGTTTCGAGCCGTTTTTTTCCCACGCTCGCCGTCTGAACACGTTCAGGTCAGTAATCTCGCTAAAATTGGCACGGAAATGGCGTGGGAAGTAGGCCGAACCGAAAATTGAACCAAAAACCCGTTCAGAAAAGTGTTCGAACTCAATTTTCGTTCAGTCTGAACACTCAAAATTTCCCGTTCAGTCTGAACACTTAGTAAATGTAGTAGGATGTTTGGAGAGAGATCCTTCCCGTAGTAACAAGTTAATCAGCCGTATATGCCCCACGGCATTTCTCGCGCATTTTGCTGAATTCAGTTTCTGTTCAGAACACATCAGACTCGATCTTACGAGGGTGTGACGGCGTTCAGGCCGGCGGTTACGGGACGTAACTCGCGGCTCCGCAGGATTTCAGGGATGGCCTTCGATCGTGGGGGTGCGATCAGGCCGTACGGTACGGCGCCCGCGGCGGTGTCAGGATGTTCGGGGTTCTCCCTTGCGCAACACGATCGTAGTTAAGTAGTTGACAAGTTGGGGGCCCCTTCGGGGCCCGGACTTTTTGGCGCCTGAGCGGGCGATTGGCGCGTACACCCGCGGGGTGCGTCCTCGGGAACGCCGGCGCCACGCGGGGCGCGCAGCGCGAAGGGGCAGTGGCCGAGGGCGCCGAGGCGGGGGGCCAGCGGGAGCCATAAAATTTCGGCTTCGTACGGCCCGTCCGCAGGCGGAGCCCCCTGCTTTTCCCAGCGTCGAGCCGTTTCCTGGCACGCTCCCCGTCTTAACACGTTCAGGCAAGTCATCTCGCTAAAGGTCCACTGCGGGGACGAAATAATTATGTACATGCAAATTCGAGGCTATGGCGGTGCAGAAAACTGATTGGTGTAGGAGCATCGATGCATGGATTCGTTCCAAATATTGTAGTCATTTTTTATGAGTTATGGCTGGGATGAGTAGGTCATCCAGCAACATCTGGGTGTAGTTCGTGGCATGTTTCCCTACCCTTTTGGGAATGCCCTTGGGGCCAGGCCAGGTCAGAATATGCCGCCCTGGCCGGCCAAGCCGCTGGGGGCCTGCCAGACCAAAATCCCTATATGAGTGTGCTTTGGTCCCAGTATGGACACTAAACTGTTTTAGGTTAGTTTGTGGACATTACCATGCAAGGTGCAACTGGCTCCTATTGTGAGGCGCGAGTTGGACACGATTTGAGGGCTAAAAGCTAAAATTGTTTGCTGACACAGCTAGCCCTCAACACACGTAGCATAGGTGTCACACTTCATGTAGTGTTCAAGTTGGGGCATGATGCAGACAATGTTTGTTCCAACTCTGATTTATTATAATGAGTTGTCTTGAGCACTTCATAATGAGATTAGCACAGCTCATTTTAAGACACACCACCGCATCTTTATCAAACAATCCCATCCAATTCCCAACTTCACCATGGAATGGCCATCAAATGTTACCATGTGCACGATCGCTCATGCCCACTTCAAAATCACCTTAAGAAAGAAAGTTTTGTATTCGCTAACTTCTTTACAACCACCACCAGTATGGGGCAACCACAGGCCCTCACTGTGACCACTGTGACCACCGCAAGGGCACGCCATCACATGCAGCCATAAATGGTTGTCTCTTTGATAAATGTATCTAACGAGGCAAGGCCAGCTGGTATCCAGGCGGCATGTTGCCACCACACACGTCTCGGTTACGGCGCGGTCACCCATCTTCATGTCCCTGCAAATATGCACCCCATAACAACGTGTGACAACCCACAAGACCCCACGGTGCCCTTTTGCGGGATCGCAGGGCATGGCAGGGCATGTGCGTGTGTACCACCCCTACCTGCCTGCCCAACGCCCCACTCCCCATGCCCCAAGTTTCATGGCTCGTGCCCCAGGTCCCCTGCCCCGTCCCACCTGCCCACTGTGCCCCTGCTTGTGACTGGCCTCTGACCACATCACGTGCACGTGGCTGAGGGCCTGCCCCATGCCCTAGTCCCCACGACCTGTGACTCATAGCTTCAGAAAGGCTCCCCCTGCCCCCTGCCGCCTGGACCCTGCCCCCCGCCCCCTCCCCCTTCCCCCTGTCCCCATGCCCTCCTCCCTGTGGTGCCCCCGCTAGCTGGCTTGCCAATAATCACATCTCGTGCATGTGGCTGCCTTGCTGGCTGGCTGGCTGGCTGGCTGGCTGGCTGGCTGGCAAATATGCACCCCATAACAACGTGTGACAACCCAGGGCAGGGCATGGCAGGGCATGTGCGTATGTACCACCCCTACCTGCCTGCCCAACGCCCCACTCCCCATGGCTCGTGCCCCAGGTCCCTTGCCCCGTCCCACCTGCCCACTGTGCCCCTGCTTGTGACTTGCCTCTGACCACATCACGTGCAGGTGGCTGAGGGCCTGCCCCATGCCCTAGTCCCCACGACCTGTGACTCATAGCTTCAGAAAGGCTCCCCCTGCCCCCTGCCGCCTGGACCCTGCCCCCCGCCCCCTGTCCCCACGACCTGTGACTCATAGCTTCAGAAAGGCTCCCCCTGCCCCCTGCCGCCTGGACCCTGCCCCCCGCCCCCTCCCCCCTCCCCCTGTCCCCATGCCCTCCTCCCTGTGGTGCCTCCGCTGGCTGGCTTGCCAATAATCACATCTCGTGCATGTGGCTGCCTTGCTGGCTGGCTGGCTGGCTGGCTGGCTGGCTGGCTGGCTGGCTGGCAGGCTGGCTGGCTGGCTGGCTGGCTGGCTGGCTGGCTGGCTGGCTGGCTGGCTGGCTGGCTGGCTGGCTGGCTGGCTGGCTGGCTGGCTGGCTGGCTGGCTGGCTGGCTGGCTGCCTGACCCATGCCACATACCCCACGCCCCAAGCCTCGTGCCCCATGTCCCCAAGTTTCATGGCTCGTGCCCCAGGTCCCCTGCCCCGTCCCACCTGCCCACTGTGCCCTTGCTTGTGTCTTGCCTCTGACCACATCACGTGCACGTGGCTGAGGGCCTGTCCCATGCCCCAGTCCCCACGACCTGTGACTCATAGCTTCAGAAAGGCTCCCCCTGCCCCCTGCCGCCTGGACCCTGCCCCCCGCCCCCTCCCCCTTCCCCCTGTCCCCATGCCCTCCTCCCTGTGGTGCCCCCGCTGGCTGGCTTGCCAATAATCACATCTCGTGCATGTGGCTGCCTCGCTGGCTGGCTGGCTGGCTGGCTGCCTGCCTGCCTGACCCATGCCACATACCCCACGCCCCAAGCCTCGTGCCCCATGTCCCCTGCCAGCCTGCCTGCCTACACGTGCAAAGGAAACAAACATGGCCCCGCTGGCACAATGCAAAGCACACCTGGTTGATCAGGTAGCGGGCACGCCTGCACAATGAGACATCAAAATTACACAGCCAGCAAAGCAAAATTCAGTGTGCAAGCGAATGGGGCCTACGTTTGACAGCAAGTATGATGAATCCATGTAGAAAAATATGGCACAACACATGGTTGCCCACCTGCACGTACAGCCCAGTAAAAATTCACGTGCAGCAAACTGTCTACCCATGCGTGAATTTGGCTTCAGCCCAGTAAAAATCTGCACAACACAAATATTGCACAGCCATTAGAGCAAGTCTAACTTTGGATATGCTGGATGGAAGCAATATAGCACAGCATGACACACCCCTAGTTGCTCATCTTCACCCATATAGCCCAGTGAAAACCCATGTGCAAAGCAAGGCAGCTTATCACACGCAAAACCACCATCAACGTCAGGAAGCACAGCAGTCAACGACTCCCAAAATTGGTGCACGAGAAATCATCCATGAGCAATCATGGGCTTTCCCTGCCCAGCCTGTTCCAGAAGAAAGCAACACGGATAACGTGGCAATGACATTCCCAAGGAGAATGAAGAGGACGCACCCCACGGATACGACAATGGAAGACAGACTCTTGGTCCGGTATGTGCACGCTGCGACCAAGAAAATTCGTCTGGAAAAAAGGAAATTGCATAAGATTACGGTAAACGTAAATCACATTAGATAAAAGCAGATACATTGACCACATCTTTGACACAAATCGCCATCGCCAGCGTTCGTCCCGTGCCAAGCAATCCAGCGCTCAATCGCAACTGTCTATGGTGACACCAGACATTCGTTTGCCCCATCCCACGTCTTCCATGAACAGCAAAAATGATTTTACAAGGCGTGAAATACGTAAAACTGAAGAATGACGACACTGAAACAAAACAATCTGATAACGACGTTCAATGTCCAGGTCGCTGGCTATTGTACAGCAAATGCCATAGCGACACGGACCTCTCCCACGCAGGTAGCACGGGGTTGACGCCCCGCCAGCTCAGAAAGTTTCATACGTACTCTTCCAATACAAACTTTTGATGTATAAAAGCCAGGAATTCGCATTCCCCATCCCAATTTTACATGCTACGTCGCCCGCCATCGCCAGCCAGCAACAACTATGGTCATCACGTCGCTTTGTTTCATTAACATTTTTTGCCCCGACCATGCCGCTTTTATTATTCACGTTCACTTTACCCATTGCCACTGCCCAGCCTGGTGCGTTCCACGCGACGCTCGCCCCGCCCTGCATGCGGAACTAAAATTTGGTACGGTTCGACCGGTCCAACTTTCCCCGTTCGACCTGAATACTTCAAGTCCGTATTTTTGTCAGGGTCCGAGGCGGGGGGGCCAGCGGGAGCCCAAAATTTTCGGCTTCGTACGGCCCGTCCCAAGGCGGAGCCCCCTGCTTTTCACAGTTTCGAGCCGTTTTTCGCTACGCCCCCCGTCTGAACACGTTCAGGTCAATCATCTCGCTAAAATCGGCACGGAAATTGCGTGGGAAGTAGGCCGAACCGAAAATTTACCCAACAACTCGTTCAGAAAAGTCGAACTACGCACTGTACGTTCAGCCGCGGGACAGTTCTCGTTCAGCTTCTAGTAAATCTACTACGATGTTTGGGCTTAGCTGCTTCGGTAAACAACTACCCTCCCATCCGTATATGCCCTCCGGCATTTCTCGCGCATTTTGCTGAATTCGGCTTCCGTTCAGAACTCCTGAGACTCGATCTTACGCGGGTGTGACGGCGTTCAGGCCGGCGGTTACGGGCCGTAACTCGCGGCTCCGCAGGATTTCAGGATTTGCCCTCGGGCGTGGGGGTGCGATCAGGCCGTACGGTACGGCGCCCGCGGCGATGTCAGGATGTTCGGGTTTCTCCTTTGCGCAACACGATCGTAATATAGTAGTTGACAAGTTGGGGGCCCCTGCGGGGCCCAGACTTTTTGGCGCCTGAGCGGGCGATTGGCGCGTACACCCGCGGGATGCGTCCTCGGGAACGCCGGCGCCACGCGGGGTGCGCAGTGCGAAGGGGCAGTGGCCGAGGGCGCCGAGGCGGGGGGGCCAGCGGGAGCCCAAAAATTTCGGTTCCGTACGGCCGTTTTTGGGGCTGAGCCCCCTGCTTTTCACAGTTTCTAGCCGTTTTTTGCCACGCTCCCCGTCTGAACACGTTCAGTTGTGTCATCCCGCTAAAATTGGCACGAAAATTGCGTGGGAAGTAGGCCGAACCGAAAATTTAACCGACAAACCGTTCAAAATAGGGTTCGAACTAAATTTTCCGCACACTTCTCGTTCAGTCTGAACAGTCGAAATTTCCCGTTCAGTCTGAACCCTTAGTATTTCTAGTATTTTGTTTGGAGAGAGATCCTTCGTGTATAAACTCTTCCTCCCAGCCGTATATGCCCCCCGGCATTTCTTGCGCATTTTGCTGAATTCAGCTTCTGTTCAGAATAGGTAAGACTCGATCTTAGGAGGGTGTGACGGCGTTCAGACTAGCGGTTACGGGCCGTTACTCGCGGCTCCGCAGGATTTCAGGATTTGCCCTCGTTCGTGGGGGTGCGATCAGGCCGTACGGTACGGCGCCCGCGGCGATGTCAGGATGTTCGGGTTTCTCCCTTGCGCAACACGATCGTAGTTAAGTAGTTGACAAGTTGGGGGCCCCTTCGGGGCCCAGACTTTTTGGCGCCTGAGCGGGCGATTGGCGCGTACACCCGCGGGTGCGTCCTCGGGAACGCCGGCGCCACGCGGGGTGCGCAGTGCGAAGGGGCAGTGGCCAAGGGCGCCGAGGCGGGGGGGCCAGCGGGAGCCCAAAAATTTCGGCTTCGTACGGCCGTTTTTTAGGCGGAGCCTCCTGCTTTTCACAGTTTCGAGCCGTTTTTTTCCCACGCTCGCCGTCTGAACACGTTCAGGTCAGTAATCTCGCTAAAATTGGCACGGAAATGGCGTGGGAAGTAGGCCGAACCGAAAATTGAACCAAAAACCCGTTCAGAAAAGTGTTCGAACTCAATTTTCGTTCAGTCTGAACACTCAAAATTTCCCGTTCAGTCTGAACACTTAGTAAATGTAGTAGGATGTTTGGAGAGAGATCCTTCCCGTAGTAACAAGTTAATCAGCCGTATATGCCCCACGGCATTTCTCGCGCATTTTGCTGAATTCAGTTTCTGTTCAGAACACATCAGACTCGATCTTACGAGGGTGTGACGGCGTTCAGGCCGGCGGTTACGGGACGTAACTCGCGGCTCCGCAGGATTTCAGGGATGGCCTTCGATCGTGGGGGTGCGATCAGGCCGTACGGTACGGCGCCCGCGGCGGTGTCAGGATGTTCGGGTTCTCCCTTGCGCAACACGATCGTAGTTAAGTAGTTGACAAGTTGGGGGCCCCTTCGGGGCCCAGACTTTTTGGCGCCTGAGCGGGCGATTGGCGCGTACACCCGCGGGGTGCGTCCTCGGGAACGCCGGCGCCACGCGGGGTGCGCAGTGCGAAGGGGCAGTGGCCAAGGGCGCCGAGGCGGGGGGGCCAGCGGGAGCCCAAAAATTTCGGCTTCGTACGGCCGTTTTTTAGGCGGAGCCTCCTGCTTTTCACAGTTTCGAGCCGTTTTTTTCCCACGCTCGCCGTCTGAACACGTTCAGGTCAGTAATCTCGCTAAAATTGGCACGGAAATGGCGTGGGAAGTAGGCCGAACCGAAAATTGAACCAAAAACCCGTTCAGAAAAGTGTTCGAACTCAATTTTCGTTCAGTCTGAACACTCAAAATTTCCCGTTCAGTCTGAACACTTAGTAAATGTAGTAGGATGTTTGGAGAGAGATCCTTCCCGTAGTAACAAGTTAATCAGCCGTATATGCCCCACGGCATTTCTCGCGCATTTTGCTGAATTCAGTTTCTGTTCAGAACACATCAGACTCGATCTTACGAGGGTGTGACGGCGTTCAGGCCGGCGGTTACGGGACGTAACTCGCGGCTCCGCAGGATTTCAGGGATGGCCTTCGATCGTGGGGGTGCGATCAGGCCGTACGGTACGGCGCCCGCGGCGGTGTCAGGATGTTCGGGGTTCTCCCTTGCGCAACACGATCGTAGTTAAGTAGTTGACAAGTTGGGGCCCCTTCGGGGCCCGGACTTTTTGGCGCCTGAGCGGGCGATTGGCGCGTACACCCGCGGGGTGCGTCCTCGGGAACGCCGGCGCCACGCGGGGCGCGCAGCGCGAAGGGGCAGTGGCCGAGGGCGCCGAGGCGCGGGGGCCAGCGGGAGCCATAAAATTTCGGCTTCGTACGGCCCGTCCGCAGGCGGAGCCCCCTGCTTTTCCCAGCGTCGAGCCGTTTCCTGGTACGCTCCCCGTCTTAACACGTTCAGGCAAGTCATCTCGCTAAAGGTCCACTGCGGGGACGAAATAATTATGTACATGCAAATTCGAGGCTATGGCGGTGCAGAAAACTGATTGGTGTAGGAGCATCGATGCATGGATTCGTTCCAAATATTGTAGTCATTTTTTATGAGTTATGGCTGGGATGAGTAGGTCATCCAGCAACATCTGGGTGTAGTTCGTGGCATGTTTCCCTACCCTTTTGGGAATGCCCTTGGGGCCAGGCCAGGTCAGAATATGCCGCCCTGGCCGGCCAAGCCGCTGGGGGCCTGCCAGACCAAAGTCCCTATATGAGTGTGCT
>RPFO01002249.1:30000-87897 GCA_009746045.1 Mesostigma viride | reverse complement strand
GCAACCCTGTATATCTCACAACGACAAGCACCAGGTCAGAGGCCTGCCATTTCCATGGCCACCCCTTGCTGCAGTGGGCGGATCTCGTTATCCAGCAGCCACTTGTTGAAGCATCCGCATCCACATGCTTTGGCCTCAGCGTGACCACGTGATTGCGGGCAGCCGATCGATCCAGCGTTAGGATCCTGAACTGATACGACACCACATCGGCATCGTATTGTCAGTGATCTTGAAGCTATCCATCCAAAGCACGATTGGGATCACAACGACGGGCAAGCCCAGCCGCGGGCGGGCCTGACACTTGCGGAGGGGCCCTTCTGCAGTCCCTGAAATCACCTATGGGCTGCATCAAAGGGTGGCCATGGGGATCCCTTAGATCATTCCCATCAGCATCTGTTTCCACGATGCCCCCGGTCGTGACTCCGTATGTCCGTGACAAGAAGTAGTCGTGTTTCCCAACTGTGCCCTCTTGCTCCATTTCCGCGAAGTCTTCTTCAGAGTGAACCCTGATATGGCGCTTGTAGGTCCCTGCCTCCACCAATTCCGTCCAGTTGCATGCAAATAGCCTCCTTCTCATGAAACCCGGGGCTTCCCCTTTTCAGGTGCGTGTGTCGCCACTTGTTGGCATACAAGTACTGCACCTCGAAGAGCACCTTGACAGAATCCGAGAGCTTGTCGTCACGCTGGTACAGGACGCCGGTCAGCCTCACCGGGGCCCCATAAGGCTTGCCTTTGTTCACACCGTCCTCAGTCACCGAGACCTCGAGGAAGTCACCGACCGTGAACGTCTGGCCGGATAGCGCTATCCCACGAAGGCGGCACAGAGGATGGTCGTGGAAGAAGGTACTCATGTGGAAACCTGTGCGCCGGCCATCCGCAAGCACCTCGGGCCGCACATGCAGGTGGCGCGTGACATTGTGCTGGCGTAGCGATGTTGAAGCCGGGTCTTGATGCTGCACGTGTGGGCGACAGAGCCGTTAGGGAGTTCAATTCGCGTGACATGGTGCGTTGGGAGCTCCTTTTCCACCTTCCTGACCACAGGGAGCGTGAGCCGGTCGGCATCTTCCGATCGGTACTTGGGGTCTTGTCTCATGGCAGTTCTGCACAGCACGCCTTCGTCAGTCCGAGAATCGATTCGCTTATGGTATGCAAACTCCAGAAACTCCGAGTGCGACCGAAAGATCCCGTACCCAGTCTCATTTCCCTGGCCGTCTGTTGGGCCGAAGGCACTGAGCATGGATCAGGAGCTGCCACCGTCATGCGCCCGTCTATTTTCCCCCCTGGACAATGGCTAAGTCTCCGTTGCACGGCGGGCTCCTCAACGGAGTCAGCACTATTCCCGCCGTCGCCTCCATCCCCTGATTCAGTTGCATCCACTTCATCTGACCCAGCGTCGCGCGACAGAGCCCTCCAGCGTCAACATCATCACCAAGTGCAGCGTTATCCACCAACTCGTCCTCAAAGTCCTCATCGCAGTCGTTGATGCCAATGACGGTGTGAGCCACGGCGATGTCTTGACGCTTTCTTTGCCTGCTGAAGAGATACCGCTCAGGCATTTGTAATCGCTTCCTTCGACGGGAATAATTAGGCACCCTGAAACCGTCCCGGTGGAGGGTCGTCCGTGCCTTTCATCATAAGGCTCAAAGACACCGACGACCAGCCATGCAGCTAAAGCCACTGTTTGAGTTCCTGTGCCGAGGGTCCTCCACTCCCTTCAGTATCCTAGTATCCAGCGTGTAGTTCTTCTTGCCTGCGTTAATTGGGCAATGAACGGTAATTCAACAAGGCGAACCCTAAACATTAACTCATGCATTCGGCCTGGCCAAGTTTTGCGCTGTGCCGCGCCACTTCACGAACCACGGTAATGACGTTTTATAATATATAAGCCCTAACCTACTGTGATATAATGAAGTTGGTGTCACGTGAGCACAGGACCTTCAATTGCTTATTCTCCAAGTGGCAGGGATTATTAGGACTATCTACTCCACACTAAGCTATGTACTCGAGTCATGACGCGGTGAGACACGCCCGTATTACACATAGGAAGGAGTGACTATGTACTCCGGACTATGTACTCCAAGAGTACATAGTCCGGAGTGACTATGTACTCCAAGAGTACATAGTCCGGAGTACATATGATCCGGGATTTCCGAATAGGGGACTGCCGACGCGGTGAGACACGCCCGTATTACATAGGAAGGAGTGACTATTTACTCCACACTATGTACTCCAAGAGTACATAGGGTGGCACACTATGTACTCCAAGAGTACATAGTGTCTCCAATGCAGCAGCACCCCGCTATGTACTCGACTCATGACGACTGCCCGAAGCAGCTCCTCTGCGAGTGAGCCACGTGGACCGGGGCCGACGCGTCGCCTTGATTTTTGAATTTCCGAACGCGCCAGACCATACCGCTGCGTTACATTTTGCACGAGCGCACGCTTGAAAGCCTCACCAGTGCCCAGAACGCAGCACCAGTGCAGAACGCAACAAAGCAGCGGAAGTGAATATGGAAAGCGCCGGAACGACATGGCGGCCGCAAAGGGTGCAGCCACAACAAAGGGCATGGTCTCGGCACGCGATGCCACAGCGAGAAAGAAGGCCAGGCGGGCCGACGTGGAAAAAGGACGACCACTGGGGGAAGCAGGAGGCGGAGAACCTGGAGTCGGAGGAGGACTTACAAACCTCCTCCGACGAGGACGACCAGGACGACGACTATGACGACGATGAGTTGGACACCACGCCTCAGAAGGGTAGGCAGGACAAGGGCTCGGGCAGCAAGGGGAAGACTAGGAAAGCTGAGGCAGGCAGCGGGGGCGCTACTCGTAGCAGGCTGGACCCTAGCGGGACAGACGCGGACGTCCGCCAACTCAAGAGCGACATGGAGAAACAGAAAGAAATGACCTCCAAGATGTATGAGATGCTTCAACAGTTACTGGACCAGGGTCGGCAGCCCCGGTCGCAGGAGGCCACGCCCACGCAGCCGACCCGGCTTTCCAGTGCCTCAGGTCCTGAGGGGAGCCCGGCGAGCGACGCTCGCGGCTCGATCGACGCTGGCTTCGTTCCAGTCTTCGAATGGGTAAACCCCTCTGCTGTATTAGGGGAACCCTTTAAAGTGCATCATGCCATTTTTCTACGCGTCGTTTGCATTCCGTATGGTTCTCCTTGGAGTTGTTTGGGGTGATTATGATCTACGAAATGCAAATGCAATCAACAGTACTTGTCACGTGTGTCGTTGCAATTCTGGTTGTGTGTTTTGTTTGGGTCTCGCAGTGGAAAAAGAAGGAGATCCAGGCTGCGTTTGACGACATGGATGGCCACTTTCTCACCCCTGAGGCCATGGACCAGGAGGATGACGGGGGGCTGTGGAAGAAGTATGTTGCCATCGTGGCGGACGTGGCCATCCAGAACAAGTACATGCCAGCGGGCAGGAGGGAGGCCGCCGCCAAGCACGCAGCATCGGCGATGCGATGCCACCTGACATCGGGGAGGTCCAATGCCAAGAAGCAGATTCGAAAGATGACGCTAGACAACAAGAAGTACGTTGAGGCGGCGGCAGCGCCACCCGGCGACATCCGCTCCAAGGGGCGTAAACGCCTGGTGTATGACGTAAGTGTATGACTTATGGGGTCACTTTAATGCTCAACTAGGTTTAATGGGTGGTGGCCTGTCGAGGAACGTGTGGTCTAAAAACGATATGGTAAAGCCTTGCTGTTCTTCCTTGTGCCCTTTGCAACATCATGCATTATATATCCATGATGTCGTATGCATTACATTCTACACTTGCTCACTGTCATGTATGTGTGTACGCTTGCAATTGGACTTGCTCGTGGTGTCAATGCGCAGTTCCTCCTTCGCAAGTTCAAGCACTGGAACGTGGACACGATGAAGCAGCGAAAGGTCCTGATTGACCATGTCGGCCTTGTGGTAGACTCCGTGTGGGAAGCTGAGGCTGACATGAGGGCCAAATCAGCTAGCGGCCTCGTGGCGAGGAAGTTTCTGACCACCGCTGACGCAGACAAGTTCGATGCAGACCTGGACGACCTCATTGAGGAGGAAGCACTGGACGAGTGCTGATAAATGGCATTAGCGGAAGACAATAATGACTATCCACAACTTGTGCACGGTATACAATGGCATCAGGCCATGCCTTGGCTGGACCCCAAGTCCAGGCTTACCACCAGCTGGTAATGTTACGCTAGGTGGAACCTTGTATTATGGCAGGACCTTGAAGACATTGATGATGATACTGCCTTTGAATACTCTGTGTTTTTCTGATGTGAGCCAATGATGCTATGTGTTTTATCATGGTGGGCCGCACCTTGTCTTTTACACTTACACTTATGGTTCTCTGAATAAATTATTTTAATATCATATGTATGTGCATAATAAATTGTTAGAGACTGTCTACATCAAATCCTGCATTTTGAGATCCATACCCAAGACGGTAACTAGTTATGGGTTTGGTTACTGGGCCATAACCATGGCAGTAACCAGGCCTGTTTACGGGGCAATAACTAGTAGTGGTTACTGGCCTGGTTACGGGCCAGTAACCAGGCCCGTAACCTGCCCCAGTACATAATACCGGACCAGTAACCATGGCAATAACCAGGACCGTTTACGGCGCCGTAACTAGTAATGGTTACTGGCCAGGTTACGGGCCCGTAACCAGGACAGTAGCCATGCCCGAGACTGGCCCGTAACCTATGCTGATGCCAAATACCGGACCCGTAACCATGCCAGTAACCATGCCCGTTTACGGGTCAGTTACTTGTACAGGTTACGGGCCAGTTACCGGTCCCGTAACCAGGCCAGTAACCCATCCCGGTTATCAGAACTGGTCCCGTAACCATGTCAGTTTACCGCCCGGTAACTTCTACTTGGGCCGTAACCATGCCCGTAACCCAGTAAGGTTACGGGCATGGTTACGGCTCCGGTAAAAGTTACCGCCCAGTAAACGTTCCGGTACCTATTACCGCCCGGTAACCATTACCGGCCGGTATTTAGTCTGTCGCGTTTAAGGTTACCGGCCGGTAACCTGGCCGGTAACCTTAAACGTACATGGTTACCGGCCGGTAACCGCCCCGGTAACCTCAACCGGGGCGTTTACGCCCCGTAAAATTAACTCCTAGTGTATCTAGTTGCCATCCGTCTGGTAAGTGCCACGGGAGGCCAGCAGGACATCCAGGTACGCCTGGTAGTGAGCCACATCCTCGGCATTGTCGTGCCTATCTACAGTGAGGAAAACATCAGCCCACACGCCATCAGGAAAAAGACCCAGAAAGGCCCAGTAATACCTATGCTGCGTAAGAACGACCTGGCCACGGGCCCAGTCCAGGAAACCACAGGCAAAGAGGCGTAGGAAGGGCTCTACCGCGATCAAGCAGAGAGCCCGCAGGAGCAGGCGATGGTACCGGATCCGAGGGCGCAAACCCGTCGGGAAAAACAGATCTACCAGGGGCTCCACGTTAGACGGCCACATCCGGATGTGCCGAACCTCACGGGAGCGCCACCGACGGGCACACTGTCGCGACCCGAACGTCTCGAGGTAGTCGCTAGCCCGTGGAGGAGGATGGCCACGGGAGTCCAGACCCTGGCCCGGGATGGGCGCTGGACGACGGGCATCCCACTCTAGGATGGGCTGAAGGACCGTGCTGTACGTGGCACCCGGCACCGCAGGAAACTCTACCGTAAGGGCATCTGAGGCCATAATGCCCAGAGGCGGAGGGTAAGCCCACTGGAACCCGCCGTAGGTGTCCAAGTCATTGTGACGCCTAGCCCAGCGATACAGGACGCGCCGAACCAGGATCTCACCCTGGAACACCGGATCAGCTAAAATAACCATATCGAAAGGAGGCCGATCAGTCTCAACGGGTAGGCCACGGTCCCGCGGCGCCCGACACACCTGGGAGAACCCGTAGGACATGGGCGAAATGGCAAGCTCGGCGGAGGCGCGCGGCAGGTCACACTGGCGGCAGGCGAGCGCAGACATACCGTACCCAAAGACAGGCGTGTCGCGCGACTCCGGAGTCGCATGCACCACAGAAGGGGCCCGATCCCGATCGCCCTCTGACAACTCCCGAAGGGAATCAGCAGCGCGGGTGGCGCGAGGATCAGAGCCACTGGACCGAACAACCGCAGCCAAAGACCGCGGGGCCGAAGGGACAGGGGCCGAAGAAGGGGTAGGAACCGGCACAGACGCCGACGGCGCCGGTACAACAGGGGGTCGCGTCGGACCCGCTGCCGGAGGGGGTCGCGACGGACCCGCCTCCGCAGCTGGCGCTCCGGTCTCCGGTGGCGGAGCACCCCCAGGCCACATGTTGAAAACAGGGCCCGTGGGGACAGGCAATCCGGCATACGACTGGTTACCATCTAAGCTCCAGTCGGGCACCGGAATCCTCTGCGGAGGACCGCCCTCCCAAAGCCTGGGAAGACCGCCCGGGTCGCTGAAGAAACCCCGCGAGGGCGGCGCTGACGCGGTGGGCGGCCCGGAAGCGACGGCGACGGGCGCGGTCGCCGGGGCGGAGGACTCGCGCCGAGGCGCAGGTAAGTCAGCAGCAGGCGCAGGGGCAGCCGAAGGCGTAGGAGCCGCAGCAACAGAGGAAACCGCAGCCACCGAGGGCTCGCACGGCGCAGGCGGACCCGTAGACGTCGAGGCGACCGAAGGGGAAGGGGGCACAGATACAGCAGACACCCCACCTGGCGTGGCTGGAGCGTGCGCCTGGGCCGCCATGAAGGCCCCGAAGGCCGCTGTCAGGGACTGGATCTGCGCCTGCATCGCAGAAACTGTCGCCGAAAGAGGATCAGGCTCACGATCAGAGCCCAAAGGGGTAGGCTCCACCGATGCGCGCCGGACCGACCGTGGTGAAGACGGGACAGGGGAAGGAGCCGACACTGAAGAGGAGGACGCCGCAGGGGAGGCCGAATACTCAGGAGTGTACTGTGCCTCGACTGGTGCGTCCGTAGGAGTAGGGTCGCCAAATGCTACGCCCGCTGTCTGGTCCGCGATCTCCATGAACTCAACCGCCCGTAGGAGGTCACAGGGGTTGTCATCTACATCTGCCTCGCCCTCGCCCGGAAGCCAGGGGAACACCTCCCGTAGGCAAGCGCGACCCACAGGGGTAGACAGGTAGGAAAACACCCGGGGGCACTGAAGGACCGCGGCTATCTGCCCTAATGCTGGGCAGCGGGAGCCGCATCCTAAAAGGCAATGCCCGGCATCGTCGAATCCATGCACAACTAGCTGTTGCGGATCATCTGGGCCGGGCCGAACCACGCGACCCCAAAGAGGGCAGCCCTGACTAAAGTCGCATGCTGGCCTGGAGGGCAGACTGAATGATGCCACCCGGATAACTGGAACGTGACACCCAGCGGCCCGGAAGGGCCTCGAAGTAGAGCTCTGGATCCGGTGGCGGAGGGGAAGGTGGCCGGCTCTCCGACGGAGGGGTAGGATCAGCCATGATGGCTGCGGAGGGGAGGGGACAACCAACCAACCACCAACAGCAGAAATACGATAAGGGAGGGGCAGGTTGCCAACTAGAGCTGGTGTAGGGTTTTGTAGTCCTGCAACAAACGACTACAACCATCTAACTCACTCTCCGTGTACCATACTTTATCTACCTCACTACGAGCATACATCCATTTCACTTTATACTGGCGCTGGGTACCGCGGCCCTTTTTGATATCTCTATGGGCCACGATGCTCTCTACTTCGTCTTCTACCTCCCCAGTGTCAGGGTTATGCTCTAAAGGGGCAGGAGCTAGTTCTCTACCAGCGAACGTGCTAGGGTGATAAAGCTTCAGCTGGCTTCTATGGAAGGTGTTAGAATGTGTCTGCCAAGAGGTAGGGATATCGATTTTATATAAGAAATTTCCTACTCTAGACAACACACGGAAGGGTCCTAAGAAGGCGGGCCTAAGTTTGACCTTAAGTTCTGCTTCGAACTTGTGAGCAAAACGGCCAACACGGGGGCCTTCTACTAATACTAGATCTCCTATATCTATCTCAGGCGCTCTTCTATCTAAGGAGGCACGCAACCTAGCAAGGTACTTAGACTGAGCTTTTGGTACCCTGAAATCGCGTGATCATGTGCAGTTTTCATTTTATCTAGCAAGGCCTGTACACCTTCTACAGTATCCCGGGACACATCGTCCCTGTCCCGTAGAGGACTAGCTAAGAGAGAGGTAGGGGTAAGAGGCTGTCTACCAGTATCTAGGAAGAAGGGCGTATATCCATGCGCAGCCTGGGGGCAATTGTTAAGGGAGAACTCTACCAAGCATAAATAATCCTCCCAATCACTTCCCGAGCCATTAACATAGTGCCTAAGCGCTTCTTCCACTACCCTATTAAGACGCTCTACTAAATGAGAGGAGGAGGAGTGGTAGGCAGTACCGAATGTAACCTTGGTACCGATAGCAGCGAAAAACTGCTGCCAAAAGTCTGAGGTAAATAACTTATCTTTATCACTAATAAACTGCCTACTCAAACCATGATATCTGTAAACGTTATTAAGGTATAGGCGTGCGCAATCACGTGCGGTGAGTTCTAAAGGACACGGCACGAGATGACACATACGAGTAAAACGATCTACGAAAACAAGGATCTGGGCATTACCTCTATCATTCTTCCTAAAAGGTCCTACAAAATCCATCATGATAGAGTCCCACGGCATGATGGGATCAGGCAGGGTCCTAGGTTCTGCTATCTGTCCTACATTATTGGGTTTCATCTCCTGGCAAGATTGACAGGTTCTAACATACTCATCTACATCCTTGAAAAGGGAAGGCCAGTAATAAGAGCGGGCTACTAGGTCCCGTACCCGTTTACCACCCTGATGAGCAGCTAAGTCATGCAACTCAAAGAGCAAGGAGGAGCGACAGATAGGAGGGACATACAGGCGCCATTGAGGGGGAGAATCTGCTATTTGCACATATAAAAACCCACCTACAAATTTACAAGGGTGCTTGCCTAATTGTTGGGGATGGGCTGCAATGGCAGCTAAAGCTTCCGGCTCAGTGGCCGTAAATCTACTAATAAGGCGTTCAAGATCAGAGGTAGGCATCGCTACAGAGGTATCCAGAACAGGTTTAAAGAGGTCTCCTACCGCCTTGCCAAAGAGAAGGGGAGGTCCTAAGGAACTATGTTATCATAAGACTTTCCTGACCTAGTCGCTATATGGCTAAGCGGTATAGAAATTTTATTTTTCCCCTCCCCCCCACCG
The DNA here is from genome assembly GCA_009746045.1 of Mesostigma viride. Classification (NCBI taxonomy): domain Eukaryota; kingdom Viridiplantae; phylum Streptophyta; class Mesostigmatophyceae; order Mesostigmatales; family Mesostigmataceae; genus Mesostigma; species Mesostigma viride. The sequence continues at coordinate 78,675 of RPFO01002249.1, read as the reverse complement.
AGACCACAGGAAGGGCCTCACACGGGAGAGAGAGTCCTACGTGAGAAAGGAGATCAGGCATGCGAACAGCAGTATGAAAGAGATAGGCATAGGATTCATCATCAGGTAGTTCGCCATAAGGGGTTACACCCATAGTAGTAGGAACTAGAGTAGTATTGAGAACATCCAGGTCCTCGAAAAAGGAGTAATCTGCGCGACGGGAGAGTGCATCTGGTACTATATTATCTACACCCTTAACATACTGAAGTTTAAAAGGGGAAAACTGTGCTAAAAACTCCATCCAGCGCGCTTGACGAGGGGTAAGGTTGGGTTGGGAGAGAAGATGAGTAAGAGGACGGTGATCTGTTTGGATAACTAATCTATAAGGATCTATTTCACAGGGTTCATTCAGGCAAACATCAAATTGAGCACCTTTAAGAAAGTGCTGCCACGCATGGCAACAATACACCACTGCTAAGAGTTCCTGCTGGTGTACGGGATAGTTACGCTCCGCAGGGAGCATTGTCCTAGAGATGTACTCAATTGGCTGTAAGCCCTGACCCTGATCCTGGAGAAGGACGCCCCCTATAGCTACCTTACTAGCGTCTGTAGCTACCACAAAGGGTTTAGTAGTATCCGGTAGGATGAGTACGGGAGGGGAGAGGAGTAGGGATTTTAAGGGGATGGGACACATTGAAAGGGCACTTTTCTGGAAAACAGACCTGGGCATGGGATAAAAATCCAGTTATGCTTCCAAACCATAAATATGTGAAAAAAAAAATTTTCCAGCCACTTGGGGGTGGTACTACCCCCCAGCATGACCCAGTTATGAGCTAAAAATAGAAAAAGACGCTATTTTTGGCCGATTTTTCCTAGGAGAATGGGCAAACCAAAAGTGACCAAACCACATATTTTCCTAAAATCCCCACCCTTGCAAATAAATCTGGCTACTCAGGACCACAAAATAAGCACGTTTAGACTATTTGATGCAGGGTTTAGCCCAAAACACGTATTTTTTTTGTCCTAAAAAAATAAATCAAATAGTAGACACATGCAAAAATTCAAGTGATGACATTTATACTAGGCCTAGGGTGGGAATTTCACTCTCACAAAGTTTGAGCTCATTCTGAGCACGTTTACTCATGTTGATGGGTGTAAACATGCAAAAAAAAATGACAGAAAATCCCGCTTATGAGCACAAACAACAGACCTATTACACCCTAGCCCACCACCAACTGGGCCAAACCAAGTCAAATTAATTCATTTATGATGTTAAAAAGCTTGCCACAAAATCCCAGGTCATTCTGAGCTAGTTTGCCCTTAGTACATCATGTTATAGCTGCCACCCTGCATGCTTGGTACACCGTGGCATGAGGGACACCATAAGCACATTCCTAAGCTTGCCCCCTGCAAATTGGGCAGAAGCACGTAAAGCAAATGCTAGAAGCTTGAAGAAGACATCCACCGACTCTTAAATCATTACGCAAGCAGGCATGACCACTTGCGGGAATCACCTCATAGCTAATACCCAGTCATGATGCTAAAGGATAAAAGGGCCATCCTTTTATATTGTCATAATAAGCACCTGATCCTTATCATCTAGGAAGCCCCAGCCATGTTTAATGGAAGCAAAACATATGGGAAGGAGATAACTATATCACACATGCTCACCTTCCCTACAACTTCACACCTTGTTTTCCAGCAGGCTGAAGAGCCAAGACAAGCGTTTATGAGCTCGCCAGCTCCTTGCAACGTTGATGCCGCTCCCAGGCAGCTAGGGTCCTTGACTACGCAATATACAATGTCAACAATATGAAAAACTCCATAAAACAAAGTGTAGCAGAGCCGCAAAACTGCCCAATCAACTCTTGCTAGCTTTAAGAAGCATGGCATACGCAGCATAAGGCAAAACATTGAAACCTGCGGAAAATCAGATAGCGCAACTGCAACAAGTGGCGAACAAAATAGCAAGAACACCCGGAATCGGCGCCAAAGCTTCATGCCAGGCACGTTTAGAGCGCAAACAGACTGGGCGGTGACATGCGGCAAATGAACGTACCACGGCCGGCTTTATTTCCTACCCAGGCGCGCGAGACAGCCAGCCAGCCATGGATGGCTTGACCGCGGATCGCGCAGGCCTGAACGATATCATTTCAGAAATGACGGGAAATGGCCGCAGATCGAAGCCGCTTAGGATGTTTTCACGGTTTCCATTACTAAACGCTTCTTCCTGCATCAATATAACCCACAAATCTTAAATTCTACCGTCGCAGGCACGCATTCTAAATTAATATATGCGGCCAGATTTTCGGATTAGACCCCCGTGCAAATCTGGATTAAGAAAGGCACCGACTTTTCAAATTGTGCATATCTGGCTATGAAACATCATACTAGTACATCGTTTAAAACCACCGGCGTACATTTTTCGCTTGTCGCCTGGCCGATTAGGGAAATTTTTACGAAACGCACGTCGCCATGGCCACCTCCGCACGAGGTGGGCGCATTGTGCACCACAATTTCACGGTCCGGGGGTACCGGCGCGAATTTTTTGGCGCCAAAAAATTCCGATGTGTCCCGTCCCCACACTGAAAGGCCGACTGACATTCACTACTCCAGACAAAGGGGATATCCTTCTTTAATAAATGAAGGGGCTGCTATAGTTGCGAATTAATTAATTAATTAATAGACACGTGACTGCGTCACGTGAGCATAAGTCCTCAGTGGGAGGGGAACATGGGATGGAATGGATGGTATAAGCTATCTAGGTCCTAGTTACAGGGGTGTGGGCACCGCGGCCCGAATCGCTATGAATGCCATACTTGGTCACACGCGGAGCCCCCACAGGCTTGGGGGTGGTCTCCTTCATCACTACTTGCCATCTATCCTTGCGCACCATCTGCCTCCATATTACAGACAAACCAGGAGGCTGCCCGGGGGTGAGCCCGTCACGTCTAGTGTAGCACATGTCCATGCCGAGTCTATCACGAAAAGTCCACGGGTGGCGGCCCTGCCGCGCGCGGCCGGGGGCACGCCAGGTGAGGACATATCGCCCAGGCTGGGCGGGCTTGGTGCCAGCTAGTCTATCTGATGTATCTACCTGATCTGTGCGGGCCAGGTGCCCGGCTAGGCCCAGGCGCCTGTGCCTAATAATGTGGGAAACATAGGGCAAATCAGCGTACAAATCCTCATTACTAATGTGCAAACCAAAGGGGATGTTAAGGGCCTTGCGCAGCATCTTGGTGACGGCGCCGTCGAGTCGTTGCTCCAGCTCCTGCATCAGTGTCCACGTCTCGGCGCCGTAGGTCAGGATCGTCAGAATGACGACCTTGAAGAGGTCACGCTTGACGATCCGGGGTAGGGCGGGGTTCACAGCGGCGGTGGTCATGGAGGTGCGCCCACGCCATGCCGATCCGTGTCGTCATGTCGTCCTCGCAGTCAGGAAGCCAACTGCCGAGCAGCTTGAAGCGGCCTGAAGTAGGGTAGTTGACCTCGGCATCGTCTAAGAGGCGGAGTGTGGGTGGGGGCCCTGCCATGCCGAGGGCCATGGCCTCCGTTTTGGGGCTGATTTCTAGACCAACCGCCCGAGCCTCGAGCGCCAGGCAGTCCAGCCAAAGTTGGGCAGACTCCGGCTTCTCGATGAGCGTGATGTCGTCGGCATAAATGAGTTGCGAAACGCGGGATAAAACGCCTATAGTAAGAGGCAATCCCTAGAAAACTACGTACACCTTTAACGTCGGTAGGGGTAGGCCATTCCTGAATTGACTTAGTTTTATCCGGGTCGGTAGCGACCCCGGCATCTGACAAGACGTGTCCTAAAAATGGTACACTCCTACCAGAACGAACTTTAGCACGGCGAGCCCACAAGGAATTTTCAGCCATTATCTCTAATACTTTCTTTAAATCACGTAGGTGCGTTTCAAAATCAGGAGAGTAAATAAGGATATCATCTAAGTAAGCTTGAGCACAAGAACGGTCATGCTCAGATAAAGAAACAGAGGAGAAGGAAGGATTAAATCAGAGGACACTTGAGGAAGGTGAGAATTCCCCATAACAGGTCTAAGCACTTCATTCATTAACATTTGAAAAGAGGCAGGAGAGTTACAGAGTCCCATAGCCGCTACTCTAAACTGGTAATGACCAAAAGGGGTAGCAAAGGCGGTTTTATGACAATCCTCAGGAGCTATTCGCAATTGCCAAAAACCATCCGCACAATCCAGTACTGTGAAACACGTAGAACCTTTAACCTTATTAAATATATCATCAATACGAGGTAGAGGGTATTTAGACTTCACAGTAATATCATTCAACTTCCTATAATCAGTAACTAGGCGAAACTTGCCATTTGGCTTAGGAACTAACAGGACACCAGCTGAGTAGGGGGAGTTACTAGGCTCTATCAATCCTGCTTCTAATAGTGACACTAAAATTTGTTTTAGTTCCTTTAATTCGGTAGGGCCCATTCTATACATCGGAGAGTGCGTAGGAACTGCACCGTCCTTGATGACTACACGGTGTAAAACAGAACGAGGAGGAGGATAGAAGGAGTCTTTTCTTCAAAAACTTTTGAGGAATCTATCACAGCCATGTATCTGACTATTTCATTTTCAGTAAATCCCACTCCTATTGTATCCACTGTGTTTATATCTATGTCCACACTATTATTAGTGATAGGTATCTCCTGTACTTCTAACTGAAGGAACATACATAATAGGTATCCATATTCCTTTAGTTCAGACCGCAATTCTTCATTGGACATTAATACTTCAGGTATAGGTCTTACAGGAGGATCAACAGGTGTAGGAGGAGTAATATCTATCAAGGATAAATTTTCTAATCTATAATGACGTTCCGGTACCCAGTAAGAGCTATCTGGAAACCAAATGACCATGGTATCATAATTAATAATAGTAATCTTATTATCCTGGTGCCAATCTAATCCTAGTAATACATCAGCGGTAGTGATAGGGCCTATAGTGGCCGTCAGGTTGATAGTACGTCCTTGTATGACCAGGGAAAGGGACACCGTACCCGGGGAATGACTGGTGCGACCGTCAGCATAATGAACAGTGACAGGTTTGGTGTGAGGGATAGGGACTAGTCTTAAACGCCTAACTAGGGCCTCGCTCACAAAGGAGCTAGCCGCACCGCTATCTACCAACACAGAGACATTCAAGAGTTCATCAGCATGCAAGAAGGGGTCTACAACAGTATGGGGAACGGTTAAGCCACCATTCAAAACATAAGAGGACGCACACGTAGTGGTAGGGATGATTCAGCTCCTACAGAGGTTATAAAAACAGGCAGGCAAAAATTATTATCTGGGGTACTATCTAAGGACCTGTCCAGGTTACCCCCGGCTGACAGGCCTACTGTTCCCCCTCCCCCCCCAAATCCATAGGAACTAACCCCGAAGAAGACCCTGGCGAAAAAGCCACTGCTGGAGGGTCACGAGGGAGCGAAGAGGGTGCGGGAGCCTGATTATCATAGGGGAACCCTGGGGGTCCTGTCTGCACAGCATTCAGCCTACTAGGGGTAGCTGAGGGAATGCGTCCTGATTGGGACGAATAGGAGCACGCTGAGGGGTACGAGGAGGGCGAGCGTCGGGATGAGGGGGAGCACCCGAAAGGAACTTGGGGCACTCACGTTTAAGATGACCTACTTCCTTACAATGATAGCATGTGATATGAGAGACATCAAGAGCTGAAAGGTCAGTAACGCAAATATCTAATTCTTCTACATAGGAGTTCTCCTCCTCAGGGGTAAGGATAATATTATTAATACGGGAACGGGTAGGGAGAGAAGGAGTGGTGAAGAAATCTGCTACTCGTAAGAGATGCTGGCGCACATGCTTGAGGGGCAGGTCAGTAAAACGGTAGGCAGAGAACTGGCGCTTTACTTCACGTAATAAGGGTCTACTGAGGCCTTGGAGGAAGCGAGCGCGTACTTCTGCGCCCGACAAATCCCTAATTCGTACCATCTGGGCATCAAACTCTTTCATATACTCCTTAAATGATTTAGTACCCTGCTGCAAGGTACCAAAGGCTAATCTATCCTGCCAATCTGCATCAGGAGGGACTAAATGGTTCTCTAAACGCTTAAACAATTCTGCTACTGAGTTAGGGTAGGCATGAGAGGCCAAAGACTCACACTGGATGAGGTTAGCAAGCTCAGGAGTAATGCAGGTAGTAAGATAGTGAGGGACTAGTACAGCATCAGAGAGACGCCATCTATTATGATTCTGCCACGACTCTGTGTTCTGGGTAAGCAACATAATAAAAGTGAAAAACTGTTGAGGGGTAGACTTGACATCCAGCTTGGGAAGGTTAGCAAAGAGGGGAAGAGCAGGGGGCTTAGGGGGATTAGAAGAGTCAGTTTTTCCCATAGGGCCACTATCTTCCACTGCTACATAAGCGGGATAGAAAGAAGGAAGAGGAAAGGTTTTGGGTAGGGGTCTAGAAGGGGCCACCGTTTCAGGCTGGTGCCCATAGGAGAAGGGAACAGTATATTGCTCACGAAGAGAGGAGTAGGCAAAATGATCATAATTTCTATCATCTAGAGGCATGGTGCTGAAATCACTATTAACTTCTAAATCAGCCACACGGGTAGGGACCTGGGCAGCCTCATAGGCCGTATCAGGGTAGGACCAGGAAGCAGGTGGGTAAAAGGGAACTGCACTAGGGCGCCCAGAAGGGCCGACAGGGGCAGAGGTACGACCCGTGTTAAAAGCAGGCATGGAAGGCACAGGGTGGGAAGGAGGCCTAGAAGCATTGTTAGTTAGTGAGGACCTGCTGGAGGGTTGAGCCAAGGTTGCAGGAGGGGCAGGGGCCTGGTTCACAGCAAAAGAGGGTTCATCACTAAATCTGACACGTTGTTCAAGGTAGGTGGGGTAATTGAGGGACGACGGCGACCACCAGTAACAGGAGAAGGAGGTGAGGTACGCAGATTACCTTGAGGAGTGAGATGGTGCACCGTTTCCAAGGAGTCCCGTCGGTTACCACGAGTGTTGTTATTGTTATTAGTATTATTATTATTATTATTCGTATAGTAGTATTGGTAGGTATAGGCGACATATCTCCACCCACTGGATCCATCTTTAATTAAGTAAAGGAATAGGAATCTAACTGAAAGCAACAAGGGAAAAAGGAAAAACCTTGAATGTCTGAAGCAAGGACACAATTAAAATCAATCCTTTTTAACAACAGTAATGGATAGGGAGCCAAACTCCAAGGTGAGAGGAGTATCTGAGGTAGATGAAGATGCAGCCCGTTTAGGGGAGAAGAAGGAGGAGTAGCAAAGACTAGAGCTTCTACGGGAGGACGACCATGAGGAATAGGGCGTACGTGCAGGCCTAAATCTGATTGGCTATGGTCTATAAGGAACTGCTGAGCTTCTTCGAAGGTCATAAATTTCTTATACCTAATTACGTTGTATACACGGTTCTGGACTATCTTCCTAGCGTCGGACCAAGAAAGGAAAATGGAGGACCATTGAGGCGTAATCACTACGTAATATTTAGCTAGACTATTATCGCTAGAAGAATGGGAAGGAGCAGTAAAAGATCGCCGCTGGCTCATGGTAACGCACCTTGTTGGTCTTGAGTAGTCACGATAGGAGTGGAAGGGGTAGGAGTCGACTTAGCTGGGTTATCTGGATCACCGAAATGACGAGGGCGGCAATGGTCCATGCAGCGCTCGTAGTCCTAAAGTCAGCGACCCAGTGAATTTCTGCGGGTGCGGCCGTCTAATGAACAGCAGCACGAAGGAAAAGGTGGAAACTACCAAGACGCTAATCGTCTCACTAACGCCGAACCGAAACCATCACCTATCTACGACAGTAAGCAACATTTCTCAGGAAAACAAAACGAGGGAAAGGAGCTATCTATAAAAGGATTTTCCGCTTCGAGCAGGTCTATCTTCTAGGCAGGGCGTGTCCCGAATCGGGCAGCACTACCCCCCCAGCTTGCAGGCGACCCGCCCATTACCTGTCAAGTAGGTGTCGTCTTCATTTTCCCGGACGCGGAAGGGTTGATTCAATGACGTATGTTGCAGGGGATCGTCGTCTCGCTCTCTACCTAAAATTCCTCCGAGTCCATTGTTACGTCTCAAACTTCTACCGCCACCTCTACCTCTACCTGGCCTGATGCTACCTAAACTAGTAAGGCCGCCTCTAGTTAAACCCCTAGCGAAAGACGAACGAGACGATCCAGATCTCAGTGCATTTACGTAAGTATTACTGTAATACGCCATAAGCCATTTACACCAACCCGTTTACTCCAGGAATAGAGGAAGGAAACACAACTACACTGCCATGACCCTAGCTAATATGTGTTAATTCATTTAACACACGCCGAGTGAACACACGAGGGGTAGAACGTGCATAAATGGTCACCAACGGTCCAACACGCTCGGGCCGACCTGGCCCTCGCCTACAGATGCACGCTGGTCCACTACATTCTACCAAAGGATCAGGACCACTAATAAGGTACGCGGCGCGGCGCCCAACGGCACCCAATGTACCACAGTACTGTTACGAGGACAATAGTGTCCCAGTAGGAACTACACGTAAACCTAGGGACAACCGAGGCAAGAGACCTAATTTACGTCCGTAACTACAACGAATTGTTACGCGACGTAACAGCAAACTACGGAAAACAAACGGCCTTCGGCCCCAACGGTCACAAATCCAACGGAAACGACCCGAAATCGATAACACCACCGAAACGACGCAGCCGCAGGCCACGCCGCCGGACGAAAAACAAAGTGACGTGCTCCGCGAGCAATTTGCTGGCTGGCGATGGCAGGAAACGTACGCTAGAAAATTGGGATGGGGAATGCGCAGCCATGGTTTTATACGTCAAAATTTTATGTTTGAAGAGCAAGTACGAAATTTTCTGAGCTGGAGGTGCGTCAACGGAATGATACCTGCGTGGGAGAGGTCCGCGTCGCTATGGCGACCTGGAAATGGAATGTCGTTGTAGATTTAGGTATTGTAGTATCATGCTTAATTGCTTTACGTACTGGGTGCCTAGTAAAATCAGTTTGCTGTTCGTGGAAGGCGTGGGGCCGACGAGTTTCTGGTGTCATCATATTGGAAAGAACGCTGGATTTTTTGCCACGGGACGTAACTGGCGATGCCGATGGTGAGGCGTACTACCTACCGGGGTACTACCTGCTCTCTTTCTGATGCATTTTCATGGTTGCGTTCTTTCCATTTCGCCGAATCCACCTAGTCGCAGACATAGCGTAGCGTTGCGTTTTATTTTCTTAGCCGTGCAGGACGCCATCTTCATGGTCCTTCGAATGTCCTGTGTGAACGTCCGTTGCCCAAGGATCTGTGATGCTTTTTTTCTGGAATATACTGGGCTTGGAAAGCCCCTCTGGATGCTTGCCTGGTCACGGGTTTGGGGCGTCATTTACATTCATGGTGCTTTCTGCGTAAGCTGACTTGCTTCGCACGTGGATTTTCACTGGACTGAAGAGCGCGTCTGCTAGCATGTTTACGTGGTGTATAAGGTGATCAATCAACTATTTGTTTATAGAAGGTGTGACAATAGAAGGTGTGTTATATATTTCTTCATCAAGCATGTCAAAAGAAATCTCCACTCGCTTACAACCTGAATTTTGCTTTGCTGGGTCTGCTGTGTTTGTGTCTCACTGTGCAGGCTATCCCCTTGGTTGATCAACCAGGTGCTTTTTGGTGGCAGCGGGGCCATATACTCTTCTTGGCGTTTTTCATCCATGGCATGTCAACCAACGCATGCATGCCATGCAGCCCCTATAAACAAGAAAACACTAAGTCACCAAAGAATGGAATTCAGGGCATGGTCATGAGCAGGGTAACAGCAGCATTAATATTAAATGGGCATGAAAGAGGTGTCAAGTATGACAATTGGAAGGCCCCCCCACTGGGAATCCACATGTTCCGAGTCCATTCAGCTGTGTTGTTAGCCACATCCTGCCCCGGGGAGATGCATCATGGACCACCGCTATCGCGTAACGGGTGTTACGCAGTGAATATTGACTTACCTCAATATGCTCCGCTCTGGTTCTGTTTGATGTCTTAGCTCTCAGTGCATCTGAATCATCATGAAACACCTTATATGACTTTCTGGCATGCTCTTACCCTCCACAGAATACGGCAATCCAGTGGCATTGATTACCGGAAGTACACTGCTATTTCTCGGCAGTTCCCCTATCGTATCTCCTCCAAGGAATGGCGGAAGCGTTGTCGCATCAACACGCGCCATAACCATCACTGCAAGGATGACCATACTCTACGTCGCCTCCGGCGCTTACAGCGCACGCATTTGTCGCTTACCAACTCCACTCGCCCACACCCCGTAAGCACCCATCGCGTCATTTATGCCATTTACAACCGCAGGTACCCTCAGCGTATCTACGTTGGCCAGACGCAACGGGATGCCTGGACGCGTTTTCAGGAACATGTCCGAGCGGCACGCCGCCTTCATATTGGCCGCCCTGCCGCCAACGACGACACCCCCCTACATGGCGCCATGGCCCAATACGGGTGGTGGGATTGGCGAGTCGTCCCCTTGGAACATGTCCCCGGCACCTTTACCGGCGCCGCTTTTCGCAAAGCCGCAGGGCATCGGGAAACGTTTTGGAAACGAATGTTACATGCATTTCTGCCCCACGGTTTTTGCATTGAAGGCAAGAGTTTCAAAGCTCGGTCTCGCCGCCGCCCGCCTCCCCTCCGTCCCCGCCCTCTTATGTTCATCCGTGCCTGGCGTCTGAAGCACAATCTCCACCCATATCGCCCCTATCCCCCCAGCGTCACCCCGGCCCCTCCACCTTCCACACATGTGTCCACCGATCCTTCCCTTTACTCCACCAGTCTCCGCTGCTTACGTCACATGTCTCGGCTTATGCAACGCGGCAACTTTCATGCATCCTATCTCGAAGCCTGCAGCTTGAAGAAGCTTACCAGCTTACACATTGCCGTCGGGTCGTGCTCCCCAGCTGATCTGCAAGTCCCCCGCTCCCATGCCACTAGTCTGCGAGGCCTTCTCTCACGTATCATTCGGCACCGTGTCAATGGGAATGCAGATGCACTGCGTCCGCGCCGTTTGCTGATCTCACCTTTCATTCATGCTGCGATGGATGAGCTGTGTTTGCCACACATTCTGCATTTGCCGCAAGTGCAGGCTGCGATGCCGCTCGTGGTGCGCAACACTTTCGGCACTCCCATTGCCGCCTGGCATTACTCTCCCACCTTGGGACAAATGGTTTTCAGCAACGGGAAGGTCAGCCGCGATACAACGCCCACCGAGCTGGCCACCATCTTGGCAGGGCCCTGCCCCTGCCAACAACAACGGTATTTCAAGTACCTTGATCCCACCTCACAGCACGTCATGACCGCTGACCTCAGCATCCTGCCGAGCCACACGCTTGTAGACCTTTTTGCCAAAGGCACCAAGTTTCGGCCGTGGGTCCAGCGCACGTGTGCCAAAGAGGTGAATGCACTGCTCTCCACATCACTGCGCAAATTCTGCAATGCCATGAGCACGGACCTACAGCTTGCTCCCCTTGCCATGGAACCGTGGTTTCGCGCCGTCATTCACGAATGCAATGCACGTCTCACCAGGCTTGATTACCGTCTCCAGCAGGTCCACCGCACCACCTGGCTCAACACCACAGATAAAGCACTTCTTGACCACTTCAAGCAGGACTTTATCATCACGTGTGTTGACAAGAGTGCCAACAACTTTGCTTTCATATGCAAGAAGCACTACCTTGCTACTTTGCAACACGAGTTGGCGTCCAGCCCTACCTATGTTCAGCGTGCACAGTCCACCGCCAGTATCACTGCTGCTCATCGGGCTTTTCTGCACAGCCAAAACATTTTTGCTCGGGCATTCCTTAAGCGGCAGCGACGCGCCACCACCACTACGTTCCCATATCTGTATCTCACTCTTAAGCTGCACAAAACTCCTGTTGCTTTGCGCACCATTGCTGCGTCGCATTCAGCCCCACTGATGCCTCTCTCGAAACTCATCTGCCATGCTTTGAATGCTCTTCTCCCCGAAGCCAATGCATTATGGGTGGAGGTGCTGTCGAATGCCGGGTATGAATGCGCTGGTAGTTGGATCGTCATAGACTCAGCCCAAGTACGCCTACGCCTTGCCGCCCTTAGCCGTTCTAAGACAGCAGCAGAGAAACGTATACCTATGCCCATAGCCACCTATGATTTCACCACTCTATATACCACACTAGATTTGCACGATTTGAAAGCTCGTTTAGATAGCCTCCTTACTCGTCTGTATGCACGTAGGCCTCACGGGCGCAACCACCTGCACGTGCGTGTTTCTCAGACCAAGCCCACGGCAACGTGGCTCTCAGGGATCGCGGCAGGTGCTATCGTGCGGGATGGTTATAATTATATTATCACGAAGGCTGACCTTGTCCATTGGATCTCTTATCTTGTTGATAACACCTTCATCTGTTTTGCGGGCAATGTATACCAACAAGCTATCGGCATCCCTATGGGCACTAACTGTGCCGGGCTCCTTGCAAACCTCTATCTATACACTTATGAGCTTGCATTCATGGAGAATCTCATTGCCTCAAACGATGATGTTCTCATCAGGCGTTTTATCCATACATGTCGATACATTGATGATGTCATCGCTTTCGACAACCCTGATTTCGCAACCCATTTGTATATCACCGCTGGTCTGCCTGGCATCTACCCGCAAGCGTCCCTCACATTAAAGCTCACGTCGGAGGATACTCATTGCAATTACCTCGATCTTAACATTACCCATAACAAGAAGGGCTGGCGTACGGCTGTCTATGATAAGCGCAAGGATCCTAAATACCAGCAAATTCCTTTTATTCGTTACCCCGATATTCACAGTCTCCTTTCCCACACAGCAAAATATGGTGTTGTTCTTTCTCAGTTACATCGTTTTTCCCGTCTTTGTTCTTATCGTGTTGATTTCATCACGACTCTTGTTGAACTCTTGCAGCGTTTATTGGTCAAAGACTATGACCGAGCCATTATGCTCCGTCAAGTCCGATGTTTTTTGCAACGTCACCCACATCTGTTCGGTGCTGCCCCTTGGCACAAGCTCTACAAACAGGTCGTGGACCGGCTGGATCGCATAGTATCTCCGCACATCTGAACCCTGTGATGCCAGATCTCCTTTGCGGCCGTTCCGAGCTTGGCACTGGATTCGTTGTCCACATCGTCGCGTCGCTGCCGCAACACGATGTTTTCTGGCATCCGCGGGCTTTTGGTTCCCGCCGCACATTTGAAAGTGCTGTCCTCCGGCTTTTTGCCTTTGCACCGTGTGCAGTTCTTGGACGTTTGGAATCATGGCATGGCTAACGTGATGACTGACTAGCTAGACCTTTTCAGTGGTTTTCCATTTGCGGGTATTTCCTCGTAAATGGTGGGAGAGCGATCGCAGCAACTGGTGCTCACCACTAGACACTCCCGGCCAGTTAGGCTAGAAACACACGCCCTGATCAAGCATGCTGTTTCCGGCCCCACCGTCTAGGTCATCTAGCCGCTCCACACGTAAGCCAGCCATAATTTCAATGCACAAGGATACACATTTCCAGCACCATTCATCTTCATCATCCTGAACGACTCGAAAACGCGGAAAAGATAACGGCAGGCTCGAGCTACCATGGTCCGGATTCTCCCGATTTCTGGCCTGCGCTGGTTGTCTCTTTGATGATGTCAACAGGAAAACACTAAGTCACGTGAGGAAAGTCTTTTTATGATCCCAAACAGCCTGGCCGTGGCCGTGTGCCAAATTAATTTGTGTAGTCCGCGCATTTCCGGCGCAAGTCGCCGGCCGGACCTAGTCGCCGGCCGGACCTTGTGACAGCGCCAGAATCATTCTTAACATTGTATGACTTTTGTAGGTAGAAAAATGTCAGTGGAGACGCTGTGCGTCGCGCTTAAATATTTTAATATAATTTTAATGAAAAGTTTGAAATGTTTCGTAAACCTTACCTAAGCTTAGCCGCTAGGCGGCTAAGCTTAGCCAAACCACATGTGCACATCGATATACAGTCATTCCCGCGTTAAGTTGCGATCGCCCCCTAAAACTTGGCGCCGCAACTTAACGCGGGAACGCAACTTAACGGTAGAATTAGGCTAGCAGCCCACCACCTCCTCCTCTGACGGACTTCTATACGGCATTCGACAGCTCTCGTCAAGCCCGATCCAGCTGCAGCGTCAAAGCCGGCCAAAGTCCATTTTCCAGGCCAGATATTTTGGACAAAGGCGGGCTGCAAAACACGCGGTGCTTGCGTTTTATACTACAAATGTGTGGTTTAACCCTCTGACTTCGGCTCTCTTTTTGGCAGGTTACTTAATTGCCAGCCGGCTTCACGTTTGATTGTGACAAAACATGGGAACAGTCGTGAGGGAACTGAGCTTCATTTACTGTCAACGGCCTGCATGTAAACAATGATAATAACAGCATGGAGGCCACAGTCATAGTGCAGGCAGCGAGACTGCCTGTGGCCTCAACGACCTTGTCTTTGCCCTTCAGTGGTGCATTCGGCATGATGGTGGTAATTTCCGGCAAGATGTCTCAATTACCGTAACAGACCCTACATGGTCGTGGATTCTTATGTACCGCAGCCCGCAGACTGCAAAACTGAATTTGTAAGGTTGCATTCGCGCTTTTCACCTAAGCCAGCAGGCGGGTAAATTTGCGCGCCAGTGGGGCTTGCGTATTTTGCCGCCTGAAATCCCGTAGCGGGTCCGGACTTGGCAAAAAATGGCCTCCTGCGCGGCCAAAAATGGCCTGACACCTACAAATTGAGTCATTACCGCGGAGAAAGGCATGGCACACCGCGCCGCGTCGCGCCGCACCTCGCTTGCTCGTCGAATTTGACGGTCATTGATGAGGATTTGAGGCTACAGAGTGTGCTAGTGAACGGAGTCCATTTAACCCAGGATAGTTAGTCTCACGCCATCTGGCACACAAGGTTGACCACGGCCCGGACTCCCGCCTAATGCTGCTGGACGCTCGGTGACGCAGGCTTTCAAATTCCGTGCGGGGGAGCTAGCGCGAGACGAAGGCACTGGAGAGCGTCGAGTTGACAGGAAGGCTGCACGTGTTCGAATAGGCCTGCGGGAAAATACCTGCGTTCTGCAGAAGGACCTCGACTGGTATCCAGAACTCGAAAGTCGAAATGCCAGCTCGTTTGCTTTTGCCACTATCGCTCATCAAGGGCGCTGGTGACATTCTTACCGGACGTGCCTAGGACGCAGCCGTCGCGCACTTGGGATGCATGATTTGGAGCGAGCATGCCAGCGAAGCCTTCGCGAAGTGTCGGTTATTTGTGGATGATGCAGTGGGGTCCGCGCGAGTGTTGTAGCTGGTGCATGTGGGGGAAACCGAGTGCAAACGCACATTGCTATGCAGGTTGGCTATGAGCAGAAGTCGATCCAGGATATGGCACGGAGTATGGTTTTGGTCCAGCTGCGAGGGAGTAAATGACATACAAGCGATGGACAACTAGACTATCTCTACCTGTCCGATTAAGGAACTGACTATGAGCAGCGTCAGTGGCCACATCTCACAAACTACTCGGGATGTCGATGCATGGGTCACACCTGGATATTTTTTCACGGATTTTTAGCGTTGCCCCCGCATGGGCCTGACAATTGGCTTCACTACCCGGCATGAATGCTTTTTGGGGAAGCATTGTGCGACAAGTGTTCCCAGGAGAAAAGCCGCCCTCTGGGATATTCAAATTAGCCGAGAACATTTTCGGTAAGAAGCGGGATATTTAGACAGCGCTTTTGATATATTTTGTTTTACAAAATAAGTTGAATACATACCTGGCAGGCGTAGTGTCCCATGTTGTCTTCTACACACAACGCTTTTTCTCGCTTACCAAAAAGGGGCATCTCTTCGAATATGCCCGCCTGCTCGGTTGCCTGTTCGCATTGCCAGCCTTTGACTCCTGCTTCTCAACGACATTCGTCGACATCCATGACTACCACACCTATCTGCACAACGCGGCGGTCGAGTTTTTTGAACAACACAAGGTAAAGCTATGCAAAGGCACGGACGGGCTCGCCGCCGAGACAGGCCCCTCCCGGGTCCCTTCTTGAAGAACTTCTGGGCAGTGGGTGGTCTCTAACTGGCCCTTATATTCTAATGCTTGGCGACGTGACAGCAAGGCTCCTTTGTCACATGAATATGCAGGCATTCCAGGGAATGCTTTCCACGATCTTGAACTGCAGCAACGGGCAGGACCAAATGCGCCATCATTTGAGTATCCAACCCCTGGTTGAGGGCTAAAACCTTGGGGGAGCCTGGCAGGCAACTGTTGCGCTTTTTACCAAGGCTTCGCGGCTATGAGGGGTGCCAGTGTATATAAGAATACGCGTTTGGGCGAGTGATATAGCCCCCCTCATCGCCCCCCATTCTTCCTCTCCCCATCCCTCCTGCTCGCCCCCCCCCCCCCCCCTTCTCCCTCTTTGTCTCTCCCCTCTCTCCCTGTCGTTCTGCTCCCCCCCCCTCTTTATTTCACTAGTCAGAAAAACAATCACACTAAAGCAAACAATTGCACACACACGCACGCACATACTCACATACTCTCTCTCTCTCTCTCTCTCTCTCTCTCTCTCTCTCTCTCTCTCTCTCTCTCACACACACACACACACACACACACACACACACACACACACGCACACATGCACGCACACACACGCACGCAAATACTCACATACTCTCTCTCTCTCTCTCTCTCTCTCTCTCTCTCTCTCTCACACACACACACACACACACACACACACACACACACACACACACACACACACACACACGCGCGCGCGCGCGCGCGTGTTGCCTCCCGTACGCCCACCCACCAGGGAGCCGAGATCCACGCTTTCAACTTTGACATAAAGTCGTCCCCCCGATCCATCGTCTTCCACGATGTGCTGGCCAAGCTCAAGGAGGACATCAGCATCACCAAACTGCCCAGGGAGTACGAGGGTTCGCCCCTGCTCTCCCTGGGCAGCCTCAGCTTTTTCTGCCAGGTAGGCGACTGATATGCGAGTTGTGGTGACTTCTACGAATATTCACATATGGGAGGTGTGGTGACCCAACAGCCCGACACATATTCCAGGTGGGGCGAATGACGAATATCGGAGGGCCCCCCCTGCCCACCCACCTCGCTTCCTCCCTGCGCCTTCCTCCCTCGATCCTTGCGCTCTTTGCTTCGCTGATTCACCACCACTTCCCTAACCGCTTGGCTTGCGGTCATGTTGCTTCCTCTTGCACCTCATGCACGCTCTTCCCGCCCCTCCCCCCTCTCTCCCCCCGTTGCCCACCCACCACCGCCATGTGCCCTCTCGACGATTCACCACCACTTCCTCATGCAGCTCATGGACGCTCTCACCCGCCCACCCCTTGCCCACTTTTGTGTGCCCATTCCCCCCTTCCCAAATGCCATGTGTTCTGTCGCCCATTCCCCTCTCCCTTCTCAAATGCCATGCGTTTTTTCGCCCTTTCTCAACTCCCTTCTCAAATGCCATTCGTTTTTTCGCCCATTGCCCACTCCCTTCTCAAATGCCTTTCGCTCTGTTGCCCATTCCCCCCTCCCTTCTCAAATGCCATGCGTTTTTGGCCCATTCCCCACTCCCTTGTCAAATCTGCCTTTTGCCCGCTCGCCCACCCACCAGACGGCAGAGTCTTGGCTGCCCCGCAGCCGTACCGCAGGGGGGCGCGACGGTTTTGCCTCCCTGGCGTCGGCCGCCGCGTCCCTGGCACTCGCCCCCAAGTCCACCCCCTTGTCACACGTGCTCCTGCTTCACTGCGAGGTCGGGGGGTGGCCGCTGCTGTCGTTTGTCACCGCAGCGCTCAGCTGCTTCAGCCAGGACTACCCGACTGGGTCGGAGAGCCGCGCGTACGACGAGGTGTTGCGGGCTGCCAGGGGGTCGATCACGGACCCTGGGCACATTGAGCAGGTGTTGAGGACGCGGCTGATGCCGTCGCAGAAACGGTGAGCGTTTCGAAGCGCATTACAGTGAATTTTTACCAAACACTTTGGTCACTTTCTTGCTCGCGTTGGTAATGCTTTCTTTCTTTATACTGTCTCTCCTCAACAGTCTGGAAAAGTGGAACCCAACGATCGCAGGAATCGACTTGCAATGCAGCAGTGGTACGCTCTGCCTCGCCGGCTAGTGGAGGGTTAACACTTTTCTGCCAGCTCGCAGGGTGGGGCAAGCAACGCGGAATAGCTTCCGGGACTTCACTGAATGCGGTTTCTTGTGCCCTCCTGCCCTCCTGCCCTCCTGCCCTCCTGCCCTCCTGCCCTCCTGCCCTCCTGCCCTCCTGCCCTCCTGCCCTCCTGCCCTCCTGCCCTCCTGCCCTCCTGCCCTCCTGCCCTCCTGCCCTCCTGCCCTCCTGCCCTCCTGCCCTCCTGCCCTCCTGCCCTCCTGCCCTCCTGCCCTCCTGCCCTCCTGCCCTCCTGCCCTCCTGCCCTCCTGCCCTCCTGCCCTCCTGCCCTCCTGCCCTCCTGCCCTCCTGCCCTCCTGCCCTCCTGCCCTCCTGCCCTCCTGCCCTCCTGCCCTCCTGCCCTCCTGCCCTCCTGCCCTCCTGCCCTCCTGCCCTCCTGCCCTCCTGCCCTCCTGCCCTCCTGCCCTCCTGCCCTCCTGCCCTCCTGCCCTCCTGCCCTCCTGCCCTCCTGCCCTCCTGCCCTCCTGCCCTCCTGCCCTCCTGCCCTCCTGCCCTCCTGCCCTCCTGCCCTCCTGCCCTCCTGCCCTCCTGCCCTCCTGCCCTCCTGCCCTCCTGCCCTCCTGCCCTCCTGCCCTCCTGCCCTCCTGCCCTCCTGCCCTCCTGCCCTCCTGCCCTCCTGCCCTCCTGCCCTCCTGCCCTCCTGCCCTCCTGCCCTCCTGCCCTCCTGCCCTCCTGCCCTCCTGCCCTCCTGCCCTCCTGCCCTCCTGCCCTCCTGCCCTCCTGCCCTCCTGCCCTCCTGCCCTCCTGCCCTCCTGCCCTCCGGCCCTCCGGCCCTCCGGCCCTCCGGCCCTCCGGCCCTCCGGCCCTCCGGCCCTCCGGCCCTCCGGCCCTCCGGCCCTCCGGCCCTCCGGCCCTCCGGCCCTCCTGCCCTCCTGCCCTCCTGCCCTCCTGCCCTCCTGCCCTCCTGCCCTCCTGCCCTCCTGCCATCCTGCCCTCCTGCCCTCCTGCCCTCCTGCCCTCCTGCCCTCCGGCCCTCCGGCCCTCCGGCCCTCCGGCCCTCCGGCCCTCCGGCCCTCCGGCCCTCCGGCCCTCCGGCCCTCCCGCCCTCCGGCCCTCCCGCCCTCCGGCCCTCCCGCCCTCCGGCCCTCCGGCCCTCCGGCCCTCCGGCCCTCCGGCCCTCCGGCCCTCCGGCCCTCCGGCCCTCCGGCCCTCCGGCCCTCCGGCCCTCCGGCCCTCCTGCCATCCTGCCATCCTGCCCTCCTGCCCTCCTGCCCTCCTGCCCTCCTGCCCTCCTGCCCTCCTGCCCTCCTGCCCTCCTGCCCTCCTGCCCTCCTGCCCTCCTGCCCTCCTGCCCTCCTGCCCTCCTGCCCTCCGGCCCTCCGGCCCTCCCGCCCTCCCGCCCTCCCGCCCTCCGGCCCTCCGGCCCTCCGGCCCTCCTGCCCTCCTGCCCTCCTGCCCTCCTGCCCTCCCCCTCCCGCCCTCCCGCCCTCCCGCCCTCCCGCCTCCCGCCCTCCCCTCCCGCCCTCCCGCCTCCCGCCCTCCCGCCCTCCCGCCCTCCCGCCCTCCCGCCCTCCCGCCCTCCCGCCCTCCCGCCCTCCGGCCCTCCGGCCCTCAGGCCCTCAGGCCCTCATGCCCTCATGCCCTCATGCCCTCATGCCCTCATGCCCTCATGCCCTCATGCCCTCATGCCCTCATGCCCGCACGCTGACTTGCCAACATGCCCACATGCTACTCTACCCATGTGCCCCCCCCCCCCCCCCCACACACACGCAGGTACCTCCAATTCTGCGCGCGGCGCACCGTGCCTACAACTGCCCCCCCCCCCGATGCCCTCTCCCGGGTGTCCTCCTTCCAACACCTGGAGGCCGCCCTTGCGACCTCCCTGCCCCGTTGGGGGGCGGATTCATCCTCATCCACCAGCGCCACCAACGGGCCTCCCGTCCCCGCACCGGTGGTAGAGCCCTGGCCGCCGGCGGACCGAGCGCTCATGTTTGACTGTATCATAGTACGGAGCATCCCCGTGTTTGATAAGGTGCTGGGCGGGTGCCGGCCGGTGGTGCGGATCTATGGGCTGGATCCGGAGCAGGACGTGACGAATGAACCGGAGATCATAGTGTCGCAGAGCGGGCGCAGCAAGGCCGTCCGGTTCTATCGCAAGGTGAGGATCGGGGATTATTGGTGGATTAGATGGGGCTCAATCACAAGGTGAGGGGATAGGGTAGTGGAGTCTTGTTAGAACGACAAAACCGCACAATTGCTGGCACACCATGGAGGCTTGAATCATACTTAGCTCGAAAAAGGTGCTGTGTGAATGGCAAGCGAGAAGTGAAGCAAGCACTCAGCAAGGCCACGCGCTTGTACCGCGAGGGGAGGGATGGATATCCCAGGTAAGGTGCATGTTGGGTGTGATGCGGGAGACAAAGTTGGGGTGAAGCCAAGTACTGGTACGGAGTTCATGAATGGACACTAGTTTGCGGGTGCCACGCATGGTCCCTGTTGGGTGTGCTGTCTCCTATGCATGGACCCAAAGGAGGGGTGAAGCAAAGTGAGGTGGTGTTTGATGATGGGACCATGTGTTTTAGGCGTCACGCAGCAAGGCCCTCTGCTCCTGCCTGGGCCTCGTGGTTCTAATGCAAGGCAGGGGCACTTATGATGGATGCTTGGCACAGGATCACTGCCGTGTCGCAAAGGCTTTGTTCACACTGTCCCTGTTATGGCGGCATGTAGCGTTTTCATTTAGCTCTACCTTGAATCCTCAGAAGAGGATTCGAATGATTTTGTTTCTTGGGGGCGCAGCAAAGCCATCCGGTGATGACGCATGTGTCCACAGTTAGGCAGCCCTTGCTGCTGAGATGTAGTGGCAAATGCACTCCTAGCAGGTAGGCCACGGCGTAGGACATAGGCTGGGGCGGCGCCCAGCCTGTTTGCTAGAAGTGGCAGTGCTATAGTGCAGTGCGCATAGCCTGCGTGCAAGAAACAACGCTGCCGCCTCTATTGATGTCATGCCTCTGTTGCCCCCCAGTGTGAGGCATGGCTTCAAACAATTTCCTCTTAGCCGTGTGTTTTATCGACCTATATATTCGTTTGACTATTTGTTTCTTTACTATTATCTTTGTGTGTTTCTTTACCTATGTGAACAATAAATGATATTTAAGAATAAGGGGATAAATAACCAGGCATGGTTTTTTACCGAGTTATAATCATCAACCACTGCGTAATCATCAACAGGAGGAGATTGATGTAATCAAGATCGAGAACTGTAGTTAATGAACCAAGTTGGGACATCATCGGGAAATATAATCTATTCCTTAATCATAAACCCGAGTGTGTGCTTCAGGACACAAGAGGAGATTGATGCCATCACTTAAACATATCACTAAACTGTTATTCCATTTATTCATGATAATAACTATCGGCAATAATGATTGTGGGACACCCATCCCGCAATCATCCACAGGCTGAGATCGATGCACAATTTTCCAGTCTCTCGGTCTCCCAAGGCCTGCAAGCAGCTTAAGCATATACTTTTGTCATCAAATTTGACAATCATGATTGATGAATCAAGTTGGGACATCATCGTTAAGACCTAAATCTTGGTCATGACCCCCATGCCTTAACACACAGGATGAAATCGATGTCATCAAGATCAACATCGGGTGCAAGGTGCAGGGCGACATCGTGCTCCAGTGCCTCCACGTGATCATCCCGCCGCCCTCCCTGCCAGGGACACCCCTGTACGAGCCCCCGCTGCCGGCAGGCGACGTGGACAACGCGGCGGTCGTGGCAGCGGTGGCGGCCGCGGCGGCAGTGGAGGAGGTGGAGATGTTCCGCGCAGTTTTCAACACGGCATTTGTGCGGACAAATTTACTGGACTTGGGGATGGACCAGGTGGACGTCGCGTTGGCGGATCGTGACAAGTTTGACAAGGACTTTCAGCTGCAGGTGGGCTATCGACGTCTTTACATACTAGTATAATATGTATGGCGTAAACCCTAAACCCTAAACCCAGAACCTAAAACCCTAAACCCTCAAACAGTATACATTTATCAGTTTAGTAATATACAAAAAGGCTCGCCAGGCAACCTTTCTACTTCTACTTCGATTTGGGGGCTGGCAGGTTGCCGCCCTTTTGATAGGGTAGCTCATATGCAGTTCGTATTTGTGGCTGTTTGCTACTCCTTTGGCTGACTAGGGTTAGATTTGCATAAATGATCCTGCTTCTTTGTGGGCACTTTTGCCTTCCAGGTGCTGTTCACAGATAGCACATGCGATCCGCTGGCACTGGTATACCCCTCATGGTGCACCCCTTGCACATATTTGATTATGATATTCTATATTATGCTTATCAGAATTGACCATGCGTGTATATTATTCTGCTTTCGGTGGTATATCTGTCTTGCAGATCCTGTTCACGGACAGCCGGCCGGATGAGCTGGCGTACCCCTCGTGGTCCACCCCGCCCAAGAGTGAGAACGATGCCGAGCTCGAGGGTGTCCCCGTGGCGGAGGACTTTGGTTTCCTGCGGGAAGAGGGCTTCTCTTCCAACAGGTCGGTTCACATGTGCCTGTATTCACGCACACAAACGGCGGAGTGCTTTGGGTTTTTCTCAGAGAGAGAGAGAGACACACACACACACACACACACACACACAGAGAGAGAGAGAGAGAGAGAGAGAGAGAGAGAGAGAGAGAGAGAGAGAGAGAGAGAGTTTATGTCCAACAGAATTGTCCATAGCCTGGACTTGGCCCTGTCCAACAGGTTGGTTCGCCATGACAGTGGCCATATTTTTGTTGTCCTTTCCATTCGGTGTAATGGTATGGGGGTGCCCAACCCGTAGACTTAAGGTTTCTGACAGAGGGTAGCGTCTCCTCCAACAGCTTGGATCGCAATGTCTATAGCGCGGGTCCTGGGTCCTGGGTCCTGGGTCTACAGTGAACCTTCTCTCTGGTACCTGGCATCACCTCCCCCCCCCCCTGTTTCCCACTACATGCCATTCCTCTTAACCCATCCGCATGGCACACAGCACGGTTTTAAATCGTACTACCTCACCCGCTCCCACTCACCCACCCACCCACCCACCCACCCACCCACCCGCCTGCCCGCCCGCCCGCCCGCCCGCCCGCCCGCCCGCCCGCCCGCCCGCCCGCCCGCCCACCCACCCACCCACCCACCCACCCATGTACACGTTCCTGTGTGCCTCCCCACCCCGGCCCCTCCCCGGCCCCATCGCACCCGCTATTCCCTCTCAACCATTCCGTTCCCACATACCCCTTGACCTTAATCTTTCCCATCCCCGCCGCAGCTACAATTCCCTCCCCACCCACCGGTTGTAACCTGCCTCTTTCCTGCCCCCCACCCCATCCACCGGTCCATTACATTACTCCTTCCCGCCCCCACTGCAATGGCCTCTGCCTTTCTGCCGACCAGTTTGTAACCCCCCTCCCCCCCCATCCGCAAGCCCGTGTCCAATGAGGTTGCACACCTTGAACCTTCCTCCTTCCCACCCCACCCCACCCACCGTGCCTTCACTGCCTACCTGTTCAACCCCCCCCCCCCCCCCCTCGTCCCCTCTAACCACCACCCACCACCGCGCTTTCCTCACTGGCCACCTTGTTGCACCCCCCCCCTCATCCCCTCTAACCACCACCACCGCGCTTTCCTCACTGGCCACCTAATTTCCCCCCCCCTCGCCCCCTCTAACCACCACCACCGCGCTTTCCTCACTGGCCACCTTATTGCCTCAGCCCCTCGGCCCCTCTAACCACCACCACCGTGCTTTCCTCACTGGCTACCTATTGCATCCCCCCCTTCCCCCATCAGCAACCCGGTGTCCAATGTCAGCAGTACCCGCCACTCCCCCCAGTCGCGCTCGGCGCTGGACAGTGGCGACACATCGCCCAAGTCGGGGCCGGGTCAGCCTGCGCGAACATCGCCTGGTGACCCCGCCGCCAGCAAGGCGGTGGCGGCGGCCAGGGCGGTGGCGGCAATCGGGGAGCTCATGTCGGTGTGCGGCAAGGATGGGCCGATAAGTGCAGAGGAGCTGCTCGCAGGCAAGCCTGATAAATGTACACGTGGATAATGCTAGCGCACTGGAGCTGCTGGCAGGCAAACCTATAGCCATTGTTTTGTACACACGCACCTGGTTGTAGTGAGGAGCTGCTTGCAGTCCCGTTGATAGCCCTCGGTCGTGTATACTACCTCTGGCATGGTGAAGTAATGTACTATTGCTGTATATAATTATAATACATGATAGCCGTCGTGTACACAGTGTTTCGTTGACGGTATCCTTTGCGGCTGCTGGGGAGCAATCAGTGTTGCCCGTGCACACAGAATCCCAGTTGTCTCTTTCATGTAGTACTACAGTATTTAATATATGAATATAATATGCATTATACAGTATAATATGTGGCGCATGATGCGAGCATGATGTAACATAACACATGGCGTTTGGAGATGGCCACGGGCTTGAGTCACCTAGACTTATCACCTGAACCTCGAGTTTCGGCACCTGAACACACTCATGCCTTTGCATGCTTGTCTTGTGCAGAGAGAGAGAGAGAGAGAGAGAGAGAGAGAGAGAGAGAGAGAGAGAGAGAGAGAGAGAGAGAGAGAGAGAGAGAGAGAGAGAGACAGTAATCCAATTCGTTAAATATTACTATCTAATCAACTGTGTGAAAGTGACACATGCTCATGCCCTTGCGCATGCAGAGGGCGCTGCCGACGCGGGTGGGGCGTCCGTGCTCGCTGCGCTGCTGGACGCCGCAAATGCGACCACCCTCAAGGGTGGGGCACCTGCACAGGCAACCACCGATGAACCTGCAGCGGGACAGAAACGGCCGCCGCCGCCACCCCCTCCACCCCCACCCCGTGGCAATGCCCAAAATGGGGCCGATGGGGCCCATGGTGCATCCCCTCCCTCCACCTTGGCCGAGGAAGGGCCAGCAAAGCCAGATGTCTCCGGAGCTCCGCGCGCGCCGCCACCACCACCACCGCCACCACCAACCGCGGGACAGAAGGTGCCCCCACCACCCCCGCCCCCACCAGGTCCCCCTGGGAAAGGGCCAGGCCCACCGGCGCCCCCGCCCCCTCCCGCCGTGCCCGGGAAGGCCCCTCCGCCGCCGCCGCCGCCACCAGGTGTCCCTGGTAAGGCCCCCCCGCCGCCCCCACCACCCCCAGGTGTCCCGGGTAAAGCGCCGCCACCCCCACCACCTCCACCAGGACCACCCGGAAAAGGCCCCCCACCTCCCCCGCCACCGCCCGGGGTCCCCGGTAAGGGCCCACCGCCGCCCCCGCCGCCCCCGGGTGCAGTCCGTGGTCCGGGGCCCCCGCCCCCCCCACCCCCCGGGGCGCGCAAAGCCGTCCCCGCGCCACCAGGGGCTCACCGGCCGATGGGTGTGCAGAAGCCGGTCCCCAAGAAGAACTTGAAGCCACTTCACTGGACCAAGATGACGAAAGTGCAGGAAGGCACGCTGTGGCACGCGGTGCAGCAAGCGGCCAACGACATCAGGTGTGTGCGCGTATAGTGCCGGGTGCTTCTTATAGTATTATGTGCACGATAGGAGGTGGGCGTGGATGACCAAGGTGCTGGAGGGTAGAGGTGCTGGAGGGCGGTGGCAGATGGTTGATGGTTAGCTTGATGACATGGTCCGGTCCTGGTGTATTCTTCCCCCCACATCCCCACGTTTAGCCCTCACCTCCTTTCCTAACCCAACCCAATCTCAGCCTCCCCATTTGCCCACATTCCCACCCTTTGCCCCCCCACTTGCCTTCCTGCACTTTGCATAGCTTCCCGACGTGGACGCGTCAGAACCGGCAACGCCGTTCTTGGCTAGCCAGTCCTGGGAATGTATCCACGATGTTGCCCTATTCCAAATCATGTTTCCCTATCGTCGTTTCCCTCGTTCTCCCCCCCCTTGCACAGCTCCACCAACATCGACGTGTCAGAACTGCAGATGCTCTTCTCGCCCCTCTAGTTTATCTTCACATTTAGGTAATGTTCACATTGAGTCAAGCTTCACAAACTCCCCACCTTGCCACTTTGCACCTGTGCTCATTTCCCACTGCACAGCTCCCCCGACATCGACGTCGACGTCTCGGAGCTGGAGACGCTGTTCTCGGCCGCTCCCAAGGCTGAGACGGGTGCTGCCGCCGCCGCCGCGCCCTCCCCCCAGCGCAAGCCCTCCAAGATCACGCTGGTGAGTTGCTTGGAAGTTAAGAGCTTACGTATAGATGTAACCGACCGCGGTTGTATAGCGTAGTTGTGAATGGTGTGCCGGACCTGTTGCCTCGCATACCCGCGTTGAGGTACCGCGTTGAGGCAGTATGGGAATGGTTTGATACGTATGTTATTGGTACAATCGTATATCTCAACGCAGCACAGGCCCCAGGGTTTCCTCCCTTTGGCGGCAAAATGCCACTACAAGAAAGACCCCACGCCAAGGTTGGTTTTTTTGCCACCGGTGGCACTTTTGGGGAGCATCCCGGCAAGCCCTCCATTTTGGTCATTCACATGATTACCAGCATTCCCACCCTTTGCATTCATGCTCGCCCTCGCTCCGTCGTCATTCCCGGCACTATTCCACCATCTGCATCGTTCCGCCTTCCATGGTTCTGCGAACCCTGAGCCTCTCCCACGTGAAATTTTTTTTGCATCCCATGATAATTGAGTTTGGGATGCCAACGATCATGATAGCAAACTCAGGCATCGTTCTGCTATCCTGCATGCAAGCGCATCGCGCTCTGATCTCCATCGCCCTTGCCTACCGAAGACGTTCTCACGATTATTACCACGGCTGCATTATCCATTCTCACTATTGTTACCACTGCGGCATCCCCACCTTTTTAAATGAATCACTCGCGTGGCATCTCCCCCTGCCAGGTGGACCTGCGCCGCGCCAACAACTGCGAGATCATGCTGGCACAGTTCAAGCAGCCGGTTGAGGACATTGTGGTATGCGCTCGTTAGCGCTCGCTAGCATGCCATATAGACTGCTTGTTTCATGTGCATGCGTCGCAAGCCATGATGATACGACGCATGCAGCCGGTGGAGGACTCTGTGGTATGCGCAACGTAGCAGATAGTCTTGTGGCTCAGTTTGCTAGTATATGTGTATATGTGTGTATGTGTTTGCTAGAATATGTGTGTGTGTTCTGCGTAATCAAGAAAACAGTTCAAGCAGCCGGTGGAAGACATCGTGGCGGCATGCCATCACACATGTCATCACAAGACGATACTTTTTGTCTGGTGGCGTGTGACCGGCTTTGTTGTAAGCAGTGAAAGGATGCAAGCAGGAGCCAGTGGATTACGCTACCTCACCCGGCCCCTCTGACCCGTCGGGTGGGGCCACAACCACACCCGACATCCATCCTTGCGCTCGATTGTTTAGTTTAACAACTCATGTGTTGTTATCAACTCATGTGTGCACGCGTGCATGTCAGATTGGTTAGTTTAACTACTCATTTGCTTAAAACACTCGCTTCCACCACCACCACCACCACCACCACCACCACCACCACCACCACCACCACCACCACCACCACCACCACCACCACCACCACCACCACCACCACCACCACCACCACCACCACCACCACCACCACCACCACCGCCGCCACCACCACCACCACCACCACCACCACCGCCACCACCACCACCACCACCACCACCACCACCACCACCACCACCACCACCACCACCACCACCACCACCACCACCACCACCACCACCGCCACCACCACCACCACCACCACCACCACCACCGCCACCACCACCACCACCACCACCACCACCACCACCACCACCACCACCACCACCACCACCACCACCACCACCACCACCACCACCACCACCACCACCACCACCACCACCACCACCACCACCACCACCACCGCCACCGCCACCGCCACCACCACCACCACCACCACCACCACCACCACCACCACCACCACCACCACCACCACCACCACCACCACCACCACCACCACCACCACCACCACCACCACCACCACCACCACCACCACCACCACCACCACCACCACCACCACCACCACCACCACCACCACCACCACCACCACCACCACCACCACCACCACCACCACCACCACCACCACCACCACCACCACCACCACCACCACCACCACCACCACCACCACCACCACCACCACCACCACCACCACCACCACCACCACCACCACCAGAAATCTATCCTCGCGCTAGACGCCTCAGAGCTATCGGCGGAGCAGCTCAGCGCGCTCTCCAAGTTTCAGCCGGCCGACGACGAGATCAAGCAGCTGCAGGTAAGGGGGCGATGGTGAGATTAGACAGCTGCGCAGGCAAGGGGAGCAGTGCTGTGGGCAGGACTGGCTTAGCTTTTTTCATTTGCTCCTTGTTGGGTTAATCAAGTTTTAGCGTGTGGGGGACGAGGTCAAGCAGCGGCAGGTGGAAGGGGCCGTAGCATGGGTAGCGGTAGCATAAATCTGGCATTAGCCATTTTACTTCATCTATTGATTGATTCATTACACGTGGCTGCTTAATTTGGCTCACTACTTGTGTCGTTGATCAGGGGAGGAGCGGATGGGGCCCTGCCAGCTCCATATGTTTTGCTGAAGGTGGCTAGTTTTTATCTACTTTCAACTAGTGTCCTATGGCATTCGGGAGCGTACCAAAGTTTCTTGCATGAAGAGCCACCGGAGTTTTTCGCTCTGCGTGACCCCAGCACAGTCGAGCGGGCATTCTCAGTTGATGCTATCGGGCCAGTAAGTCATGTGGGAGGTGCTTTGGCCGGCTCTCGCTCTTGATGTCCCTGCGTTAGCCTTTCACTTTTGCTGCTAACACGGTCGCGCTCTGCCATTCTCTCCCGCTACTCTCGTTCTTTCTTGTGCTAATCACCACCATCAACCATTCTCCATTCGAGGACAGTGCAATGTGAGGTCCAATATCACGTTATTTACAGTAACGTAGTTTTGGCTCTCATTTTCCCTGGATGCCGTGTTTCTGGTATTCTCACTTTGGCGTGTGCAGGACTACAAGGGGGACCGCGAGATGCTGGGCAAGTGCGAGCAGGTGCGGTGGAACACATAGAG
The DNA here is from genome assembly GCA_009746045.1 of Mesostigma viride. NCBI lineage: Eukaryota > Viridiplantae > Streptophyta > Mesostigmatophyceae > Mesostigmatales > Mesostigmataceae > Mesostigma > Mesostigma viride. The sequence continues at coordinate 49,437 of RPFO01002249.1, read as the reverse complement.
CAGGTCATAGAGCAGGTGCGGTGGCACGTGTGGCATACCCAGAGGATGGTCGAACGCATATTATGCCACATGGGAGTAGGGGACTGCCTTGCGAAGCCGTAGTGAATTGTGTCCATCCAAGGATAGCGATGATGAGCATCTTGCCTTCCGGGGATAATGATGATGAGCATGTGCCTTCTTGGGTGTGCAGGGGCGGTCCCTTTTGATCCACCCCCTTGTGACAGTCCAATGCTAGGGGCCGGGAGATGCTGGGAACGCATGAGCAGCGGTGGGCTTCAGGCAGGGAGGGGTGGATTGGACGTGGGGTGGATCTGTTTGCATATGCAATACGTTAAATACCTAGCGCATCGATAGGAATAACTGTTGTGCTGCCCGCTGTTTTACTGCCAGCTGTTGTGCTGCCCGTCCTGCATCCATCCCATCGCAAAGCTATGGGAGGGGGCGACGAGCTGGGCTCGGCGCAGGTGCAGGTGGCCCCCCGACAGGACGGGTTTGTCAGTTTCACAATGGGGGTGAATGTATGGGGTGTCATTTTGAGAATCGGGTTTTTTCGTTTGAGAATGGGGTATATCAAGGCCCACAATATTTTTCCGTTTATAACAGTTCTCCGGCCCTCTTCCTCGCAGGACTTCTCCCTCGTGCCCTGAAATTGTTTCGCCGCCCTGCCTGATGCCTCCCTTTTCTTTCTTGGTGTCTTGTTTGCTTTTCGCTCCCTCTTTCCCGCAGTTATTTTCCTTCCTAGCACTTATGCCTCATGCTACGTGTCCACTCGAACATTCCCTCCACCCCACACTCCCTCTTCTGTCGTTATTGTTTTGATCCGTGCCCGCTCCCTCTTTTTTGCAGTATTTCTTCCTCATGCTGTCGGTCCCGCGCATGGAGCAGAAGATCCACGTGTTCATCTTCAAGCTGCTATTCACGTCCAAGGTGGGTACATCTTCAAGCTGCTATTCACCGCCAAGGTGGGGGTCCATGTGTTAATCTTCAAGCTGCTATTCACGTCCAAGGTGGGTACAGCAGCGCCACGAACACTCGGGTTCTATGGCCGTGTACTTGCAAGTTGGGCATAGCAGCACCCTGAGTACATGCACTGCAGTGGCAGCATCACTGCCACGTTGTGTCGTCAACGTGGTGTATTATGTCATCGATATTTCAGCCCGTGGCTGGCACTTGGCCACCATAAGTTTGGTAGCAGCTATGTCACCTGCAACCACCATCAAACGGTTGAATCTTATGGCACTTGGCCACCATAAGTTCGGTAGCAGCTATGTCACCTGCAACCACCATCAAACGGTTGAATCTTATGGCACTTGGCCACCATAAGTTCGGTAGCAGCTATGTCACCTGCAACCACCATCAAACCGTTGAATCTTATGGCACTTGGCCACCATAAGTTCGGTAGCAGCTATGTCACCTGCAACCACCATCAAACGGTTGAATCTTATCGTACATTCTTTTCGCACAATCCATCGACTCAAAGCCGCGGTGTGTGCTGACTGAATGCCATGTTTGCTCTGCTTGTCTGACCGCGCTTGTCGGCGGACACACCTCTATCTACGCTAGCCCCTACCTGTTGAAAAGAGAGTTAAACATAAGTTTCCCCGTGGCGGGGATCGTGGCGGTATCTTTCTCTTATGAAGGAGACAACCTTATACCCACGGTGCACTCTTCTTCTGCTCCTTGTTGCCCCTGCCTGTGGCGGGACGCGTTGCGTGCGACAGGTCAAGGACCTGCAGGATGTGATGTCGCTGGTTGTGGACGCGTCCAATGAGGTAAGCCCTCCATGACTCCTGTGTTGTGTTATTGGGCGCATGGGTTGGAAGTACTGTTCCATTATTGCTCTGATCATCCTCTCGTTAAGTTGCTGGGAGCGGATACGTGGAATGAGGTCAGAAGCTGCCATGACAGGGCAACGTGATGTCCTCCATGGCTGGGGCATCTGTTGCATGTGCTGGTTAAGTCCCCAGCATGGCTTGGGCTAATCTGTCGCATGTGGTACCATGGAGAGTGGGTTTGCGAAGATCTGAGCCAATATCTTGCTTGTGCCGTGTCAGTGTGGTCAAGGCCATTATCCCACTATGATCCTGTGAGTGAGAGGGCGCCACGGACAAAAGCAACTACTGATGACTTGAGCCAGCCACTGGCTTGCATGGGCTGCCCCATCTCTTGCTCTCATTCACCCATGCCTCACCTCTGGGGTTTCCACATGTATTCTGTATGCCCACGAGCAGGCTGTGCGGTACCGAGGACTTGTTTCTACCTACCTTGATGCCTCTTTACCCTGACAAAATAATGACCACGTAGACTACCTTGATGCCTCTTTACCCTGACAACTTAATTAGCGCGTAGACTGCCTTGATGCGCCTCAACTCTGGGGCTCGCACGTTATTACTTTGCTGAGAAGCGCCGTGAGAGCGTGTGCGCAGCTCCACCCGCGCAGCTCCCAGTGCTTGTGTGCCTCGACGATGGTCATGTACCTTCTGTTTTATATCCCATTCCTGTGACATGCCCCTTCAGCATGTCTGCGGCTCCCTGAGCGTATTCCTCAACTCGTGTGTGCCTCAACCCCCATGCCTATCGCCCCCATGCCTCTACTCATCGCCCATGCCTCTCATCATCACTATGGCTGCGAGCAGGCGCGCCGCTCCACCCACGGTTCCCCGGCGGTGTCTCCACCCTTACGTTTTGTTGATGGCTACGGCTGAGCAGGTGCATTGCCCAACCCATCGATTCTCTAACCCTTCCGTGTCCCGACGATGTAGCGGCGGTCACCCCTCTGCCTGCGAGCAGGTGCGCCGCTCCACCCGCTACTACCTTAACCCTGATGTGTTTCCACCCTCATGTTCTCTTGATGGTTACGGCTGCGAGCAGGTGCGCAGCTCCACCAGCTTCAAGAAGGTGATGCAGACGATCCTGTCGCTCGGCAACGCGCTCAACCAGGGCACCCACCGAGGTGAGCGCATGATGGACGCTGGCGGCGAATACTGTAGCGATAGCAGCTTTGTAACTAGTTGTGTCAATGAAGCTCTAGTAGCAACCAAGGTGTGGGCATGATCGATGGATGCTGGCATCGCTGTGGTTGTTCTCGCGGTAAGGAGTCGCGGGTGGTCCGGTAAGGGGGCAACACGCGCAACCAGGTCATAATTACCCTTAATATATTTTCCCCGAGGTAATTAAGAACATAACTCCGTTGGGAGTATACGTAACACATGACCCTGAGAAGGGGGCCTATGGTTTTTAATACATTCTGGGCTACAGCCTGCAGGTGGAGGGTGAAACAGCCACCTACTCTGGGTGCACTAGGTGCAACTGCACCTCCATGTATTCCACCAGCTAAGGTGCGGAGATGGGGTGGAAGCCCCGAGGTAAGGGGATCACTATCACCATTATCACTATGTTTGCTGTCACCATTATCCTTATTATTATGATAATGGGTAGTAGTAGTAGTAGTAGTAGTAGTAGTAGTAGTAGTAGTAGTAGTAGTAGTAGTAGTAGTAGTAGTAGTAGTAGTAGTAGTAGTAGTAGTAGTAGTAGTAGTAGTAGTAGTAGCAGGAGTAGTAGGAGTAGGAGTAGGAGTAGGAGTAGTAGGAGTAGGAGTAGGAGTAGTAGGAGTAGGAGTAGGAGTAGAAGGAGTAGGAGTAGGAAGTAGTAGTAGCAGTGGTGGTGGTAGTAGTAGTAGTAGTAGTAGTAGTGGTGGTGGTGGTGGTGGCGGCGGCGGCGGCGGCGGCGGCGGCGGCGGCGGCGGCGGCGGCGGCGGCGGCGGCGGCGGCGGCGGCGGCGGCGGCGGCGGCGGCGGCGGCGGCGGCGGCGGCGGCGGCGGCGGCGGCGGCGGCGGCGGCGGCGGCGGCGGCGGCGGCGGCGGCGGCGGCGGCGGCGGCGGCGGCGGCGGCGGCGGCGGCGGCGGCGGCGGCGGCGGCGGCGGCGGCGGCGGCGGCGGCGGCGGCGGCGGCGGCGGCGGCGGCGGCGGCGGCGGCGGCGGCGGCGGCGGCGGCGGCGGCGGCGGCGGCGGCGGCGGCGGCGGCGGCGGCGGCGGCGGCGGTGGTGGTGGTGGTGGTGGTGGTGGTGGTGGTGGTGGTGGTGGTGGTGGTGGTGGTGGTGGTGGTGGTTGTGGTGGTGGTAGTAGTAGAAGTAGTAGTAGTAGTAGTAGTAGTAGTAATAGTCTCCAGGCTTGGCGAGCGGCTTCAAGCTGGACACGCTATACATGTTCTGACCTCCCTTATACTCCTTTCCTTCCGTGCGTGCCTTTCTTTCCTCGATGGTCACGATAGGTTCGGCAAGCGGCTTCAAGCTGGACACGCTGCTCAAGCTCTCGGACACGCGCTCGAAGAACGCCAAGATGACGCTCATGCACTACCTGTGCAAGGTATTCCCCCACCCCACCCATCAATGCTTGCACCCGTAGTCGTCAAGAAGTCGCGCAGATGACGATGCTGCACTACCTGTGGGGGAGATGAGGGGAGCGGGAGGGGGAGTGAACCAAGGAAGGGAGGAGGGAGGCGAAGCGGTGTCTAAGCTTGCACCGTTGTCGCCAAGATGGGACGCACACACTCCCTGTGCAAGGTGGTTGGCGGCACACATGGTTTTCTGTGTCTAGGTGCTCTGTTGTCACAAGAGCTCCAAGATGGGCTGATGCACCCCCTGTGCAAGGTGTTCCCCCCCCTACCGTGACAGGGAAGGGAAGAGAGTGTGTAGATGCTTGCACCCGGTAGTTGTCCTGAACACCCTGATGACGCTCACACGCCACCTGTGCAAGGTGGATCGTGGCATACAAGGTCCCACTATAAAATCATTATAAACTTTATCTATTACATTGTTTCCGGCGTCTCGTGGTCGCATGGTATATGCGCTCGTGCTTCGTTTTGACAAGAATGTCGACATTGTGGGGGGCAAGGGGGGGGGGGGGAACCATGGGCGGCAACGCCACCAAGACCTGTGTGCACCAAGGCCTTTTTTGCAAGGGGGGAGGGGGAGAGGGGAGGGAGTGGGGTTCCCTATTCGATGGCTTCCCTCTTTGGTGGGGAGAGGGGAGGGACTGGGGTTCCCTATTCGATGGCTTCCCTCTTTGGTGGGGAGAGGGGAGGGAATGGGGTTCCCTATTCGATGGCTTCCCTCTTTGGTGGGGAGAGGGGAGGGAATGGGGTTCCCTATTCGATGGCTTCCCTCTTTGGTGGCCTCGTGCGCACTCAAGGGTTATCGCATCATCTGTGTCCTCCCATCGCGTCTGCGTTTTCCAACTGCTTTGTCCAGTTGGTTTGTCCAATCGCTTTGTTCCGATTCCAGCTCTGCGCAGATGCTCCGCTCTGCCAAACATTCTCTGTCTGCCTGTTGGATCAACAAGCCTCATTAGCTTGTGTGTCATGTATGATAGCCTTGCTCCTGGGACATAGGTTATTAGGTACATAATTATCTTGTGTATAAGTGCATAATTATCTTGCGCATGGGTACATCATTCCCTTGTGCATAGGTTCATAATTACCTTGCGCATATGTACATAGTTATAATTACGCTGGGTACCTTTGCACAGGTGCTGGGAGAGGAGAGCCAACATACACCGTTCTTTTCGGTTAGCGGGTCCTATGTAGCACATCCTATTTTGGCCTACCCATCCTATTCGTTGCACTTCTCCTGGGTGAGAAGAGCAAGTTCTACGCGCCTGATATGAAGATGATGTAATAAACGGATTATTTATAGATGATCTATGATGTGCTTGATCAACGCAGCCTACTGTACGGTATCCTACGGATTTCCTCCGGGTTGATCTTGTTCTTCCTTTTCCACAGGTGCTGGGCGAGAAGAGCAAGGCGCTACTGAGCTTCAGCGAGGACCTCAAGCATCTAGAGCCAGCCTCCAAGGTACAGCTATGCTTGCTCCTCACATGGCTGTTCCTACCCTGGTACTGGTGTGAAAAGAGCGAGGACTTAAGCACGTAGAGCATGCAACAAGGTTCCAACTACGCTTACTTCCCTATGCTTGCACTAGTAAGAAAACATGCGAGGACTTGTGCAAGGACTTCAAGTACCTGGAGATCGCGTTGAAGGTATTCTTGCTTGTATGTGTGTGTGTGTGCGACATGCTCGTATGCGTGATATGCTCGTGTGTGTGATGTGCTTGTGTCACTATGCTTCCAAACCTGGCCCTATTTCCCTTCCCAGTTTGTGGTGAAGACAGCGACCACGCCTAGTGATTCTCCCCGCTCCAAAATCCTGAACTTTGTCTCGCCCCAAGATCGTGGTCAAGGCGCTGGCAGATGCCATTCGTGTGCTCTTGTCCTCGCCGGTGCCTTTATCATCAACTATGTCTGTTTGCGGTGGTTCCTGACGATTTTGCTCGCCCAGATCGTGGTCAAGACGCTGGCGGAGGACATGCGCGAGATCACCAAGGGGCTGGAGGCGGTGGAGGCGGAGCTGTCTCTCAGCGAGCGCGACGGAGACATCTCCAAGAGGTTTGCGCAGGTGGGTGGGGTGGTCCTTCGGGAGGTGTGCACATGGAGACGTGGGCGCAGGTGTGGGCAGGTTTCTAGCCGTATGGAATCCGCATCGGGCTTGTGTGTAGAGCGAGCATGACCGCAATGTCTCCAACAAGTTTGCGCAGGTAGGGGCATTTGGAAGAACTGTTTGCAGATGGGGGCATCTCTTTTCAGAGGTAGGGGCTTTTTGAAGGAAGTTGAACATGGGGAATTTGGGACCGGGGGGGGGAGAGGGGGGGGGGAGGGGGGTATGTGCACGTTGGTATAAGGACTATGCGCACGCTGGGGCTTCTGCAAGTGTGTTTTTGCACAGGCGGGCGCTATTCTCATGAATTTGCTTCAGTATCCGAGTGCGCGTCCGATGTTGGCGCAATTAATTAGGAACATAACTCCGTTGGGAGTATGTATAGCACAATTGGAGACAAACGATGTTGGCGCAACGGGAAACAGGATCTCTCGGTTTATTCCATGCCTCTGTCGCCGGTTTGTGCCGGCACTGCCTTGACTGTCGCCCTTCCTCTTGACATGCGGCCGCAGCTCCTCATTCCTCATGCCTACAGTATAGGTTGTATTTTAACGCTGGCAGCTCAATTGCACCACGCTTGCCCTTGCCCTTCCAACTCCCAGTACGTGCTGGTCATTCATGCCCCCCCCCTACCCCAGGGGAACCAGAAGCCTCCATGTGGTTGAGTTGTTAAGCCACAAACTACGTGATCGGCCCTTTTGCACGACGTGCCACTGCTGCGATTGTCGCCGCTGTGCGTGGCCCCCCTGCTGTGTGCATGGTTCTCACTTGTGCGACTCCGCCAAGCGTGCATAAGATGTCAGCACAAGCGTAGCAAAATGCGACTCGTTGATGTTTGCGGTCGTGCATGCCTCCCCCCAAGAATTGTCTTCTTGTTGTATCGCCCCCGCAGTTGGGCCTGCATGCACTATGAGAGTCCTCTGCGGCCCACCCGCTTGTGGCAGTGAGGGAAGCCAATGCAAGCTAGTCGAGGGCGCCCTCCCTCCTCGCTGCGTATAGGGGTCAAAGGCTTTTTTCCTGGTACCCATGTGACGCATTCTACGTGATTGCTAATCAATTAATGTGGTTCCTCTATCATATGTGCGCTTCCCCTCGCAGGAGCTGTCCCTCTTCCCCAAGACCATGTTAATGACTGTGGCTCATGCTGCTGTCTGTGTTTTCTCTATCATGCGTGCTTCCCCGCACAGGAGCTGTCCCTTTTCCTCAAGAGCGCCGAGAAGACGGTGCGCGAGCTCACGTCCAAGTATGCCGAAGTGGTGAGTGGATGCGCGTGGTGCGTGTCTTGAGCAGAGCTCATGTCCAGGGGTGTCAAAGTGGTTAGTTGTAATAATAATGGGAGTAGTAATAATAATGGGAGTAATAATAATGGGAGTAGTAATAATAATGGGAGTAGTAAGAACGGGATTGCAAAGAAATGATGGGCGCAGGAGCGCGCGAGTTCCTGTCCAAGTGCGCCGAAATGCTTAGTGGGAATGTCTGCGGAGGTGCTGGGTCAAGTGGTGCCCCAGTAGTGGGTCAAGGTGTGCAAGGGGGAGGGTGAAGGTGTGCGCCGGTGGTAGGTCGACCTATACGCAAGTCATGCGTCGATGCTTGTCCAAGTCCCAAGTAGCGCACATCTGGGATGATGCTTGCGGGGAGGGGGCGGGATAAGACGGAAACAGGTCCAAAGTCGTTGCATGCTCGAGAAACGAAGAGGAGATGTGAAGAAGATCGCGAATCATTTCTTTAACAGAATGTTTCTAAACGTACGCATTGCTTCATCTTACAAATGTTTCTAAACATACGCCTTGCTTCATCTTACAAATGTTTCTAAACAAACTAAGTCGTCTGGGAACCATCCAGCACGAGGGAGCTGGTGCGGGCGATGTGTCAGGTCGCCTATCGCTTCGTTAAAAATGTTTACGCATCGCCTGGGGAATTCTCCTGCGCAAAATGCCGTGTAGTAGTAGTAGTACGTCTCCCTCTGAACAGTCTGGCGTGACTGTGTTTTCTTCCCCTGGTCGGCCGCACATTGTGGCCACCCTGGCAGGTGCACTGCTCCGACAACGTCGCCAAGTACTTTGGGGAGGACCCTGCGGTCGTCTCCTTTGAGCAAGGTACGTTTGTGCATACGTTTCTGCTCGAGGGTCTTGCATACATCTATGGTAGGGGGTTTTGCGTAAATGTATGCTTTGGGGGGTTGTAAGTTGGGTTCATGCCTGGAGTTCAGCTTTTTGATGCCGTCATGTCTTTTGAGCAAGGGACGTTTGTAACTTGTTTACATTCACGCTTGTGGTTTTCCAAGTTGGTTTCATTCCTGAGCACTCGGGTGGCACTCGTTGCAGGCATATTCACATGCTGCTCGGCACGATATTCACATGCTGTCTGTTAAAACGTATGTTCCTCGCTTTATGTTTGACGGCTTGTTTCTCACGTCACGCCCCCCAATCGTGAGCACGCTGGTGGCACTCGTGGCAGGCATATTTACGTCATGCTGTTTTTTGAAATTTTTGTTTCTCGCTCTGTGTTTGTTTCTCACCGCCCACACCCCAGTCATGAGCACGCTGGTGGCGTTTGTTGCGAGCTTCAATGCCGCGGTCAAAGAGAATGAGGCAATGGCCAAGGAGGCGGAGGAGAAGCGCAAGAAGGAGGAGGCCGCCAAAAAGAAGGAGGCTGAAGCAGAGAAGAAGCGGATGGCATCAGAAGGGGGCAAGAAGATTGCGGAAGGGGGTACTACAGAAGGGGGCAAGAAGATGACAGAAGGAGCTAATGCTGCCACAGAAAGGGCCAAGAAAAGTTCTGAGGGAGGCAGTGGCGGCACGCAAGGCGTTAAGGAAATGGGAGAGGGAGCTGCCACAGAAGGGACGAAGAAGCCTGCGGAGGGAGTCACCATTGAAGGGGCCAAGAAACCTTCCGAGCCAGCCAGCGCTGCAATGGACGGGCCCAAGAAAGTGACAGAAGAAGTCACCACAGAAGCAGCCAGCAAGCCGGCAGTTGAAGGAGGGCCCCCCGTGGCAGCAGTGGACCCCAACGGGGGCAAGCCTGCAGTGGGCGAATTGGTGTCAAAGAAGGATGAGGAGGGGGAGGGGAAGGAGGGGAAGGAGGGGAAGGAGGGGAAGGAGGGGAAGGAGGGGAAGGAGGGGAAGGAGGGGAAGGAGGGGAAGGAGGGGAAGGAGGGGAAGGAGGGGAAGGAGGGGAAGGAGGGGAAGGAGGGGAAGGAGGGGAAGGAGGGGAAGGAGGGGAAGGAGGGAAGGAGGGGAAGGAGGGGAAGGAGGGGAAGGAGGGGAAGGAGGGGAAGGAGGGGAAGGAGGGGAAGGAGGGGAAGGAGGGGAAGGAGGGGAAAGAGGGGAAGGAGGGGAAGGAGGGGAAGGAGGGGAAGGAGGGGAAGGAGGGGAAGGAGGGGACAGAGGGGAAGGAGGGGAAGGAGGGGAAGGAGGGGAAGGAGGGGAAGGGGGGGAAGGGGGGGAAGGAGGGTTCTGTGGGCATGCCAGCACCCAGCAACGATTGCTTGAACATGGAGGGGGCTGCCAGCACCGTGGGGACCTCAGGCGCCAGTGGGGTGTCGAATGGCAGCACTAGGGATGGCCCTGACGTTCCGAATGGCGGCAATAAGGATGGCCCTGACGTTAGCTCACGAGGTGGCAAGTCACGAGGCGGGGAGTCACAAGGTGGCGAGTCACGAGGGGCCGAGTCAGTCAAGTCCGGCGGCATGTCGAGCGGTGACACCAATGTGGAGAATGCCAGGTGTGGAGATGGCCTAGGGGAGGAGGGTGGCGCCGTGGGTGGGCATGGGGGGGACGTCAGGGATGCGCCATCTGGCGACCAGGAACAGCCTCGTGTGGCACCGGAGGGGAGCACACCCAGTGATGCGCCCAACGACGTCACCTGGCAGCGCGTGGGCGGCCGGCTGAAGCGCTCTGGTGGCGGTGAGGGTGCGGCAGATAGCGCCGGTGCGGCGGATAATGCCGGCGGTGCGGTGGATAATGCCGGCGGTGCGGTGGATGATGCCGGCGGTGTAGCGGATAATGCTGGCGGTGCGGTGGATAATGCCAGCGGTGCGGCGGATAATGCCGGCAGTGCGGTGGATGATGCCGGCGGTGTAGCGGATAATGCTGGCGGTGTGGTGGATAATGCCAGCGGTGCGGTGGATAATTCCGGCGGTGCGGTGGATAATGTCGGCGGTACGGTGGATACTGGCGATGTCACCGAGCGTCAAGCAGCAGCGGAAGGTCCGGATGCGGCGGAGGGCCGCGGGGACAGCCAAATGCGAGCGGTGGGGTTTGCTAGCACAGAGAATTCCTCCCAGCTGCCCGGGAATGGTATGGATGGCAGGGATGGTTCGGGGCAGGGACGGGGCACCGGGGCCAATGGAGCAGTAGCCCCAGCGACTCTGGCGGTTGAGGATGGGCTGGGGAGTAGCCGCGAGACGGATGGCGACGTGCCATCAACGCCACCAATGCCATCCATCAAGGGCGAAGCGGAGCCGCGAGCATCCGCAAAGGGGGAGGGAGGGGGCGACATGACGGGCCGTGGAGACGGGGATGGCCATGAAAAAAACAGTGGAGAAGGAGATGGCCTTGACACGCCGCCCGAGGGCGATAACCCATTGAGAGCCGATAACGCGCCAGAGAGCCATGACGACGCCCCAAAGGGCGACAAGGCTCCGAAGGGTGAGTACCCACCGGAGGCCCCGGATCCGCCTGCTGGCCACAGCGCACCTGAAAGCGTGGGCGAGGGCTCTGGCGAGGGGACAGGCAAAGAGGCAGGTGAGGGGGCAGGCGAGGGCCAGAATCAAGGGCCCGATGCGTCCAAGGTTGGGTCAAAGGGCGAAGTGTGCCCCATGCCGTCGGGAGGTGCCGACCCAGGCTCCGGCGCAAAGGTTGATGCTGTGGAGATGAATGGGGATGGGGGAGACGTGCAACCGCATGAGGGAGAAGGGTCACCGGAGGAAGAAGGGTCACCCCACTAGCCTAGCATTGGGGAGCGCCTCCGCATGAGGGAGAAGTTTTGACACCGAGGGAAGGGCCGCATGGGGCAAGATCTGTCAGCGGACGGCCCGATTGGGGCGGCGGCATGATGCAGGCGCGATGGTGGGGGTGACAAACCGGCGATGCACAGATAGGCAGTTCAGAGCTGCAGCGCTGGTGATGGCGGCAACGATGCTGGTGTCCTCACCTGCCAGTCTGTGAGCTGTTATGAATAGCGGGTGCGTGAGGCCTAGCGCGGCGGCCTTGTCTTAGACGGCTCTAGTGGGGCAGCATCGAGCGCATGCTGCCCCGGAAAGGGCCAAGAAAGCTTCTGAGGGAGGAAGTAGCGGTCAAGAAACACACAAGGGATCAAGAGACCAGCAACCAGGAGACGATCTACTGGGGCAGCACCGAGTGCAACGGGTATCTTAGACGGCACAACAAGCACGGAAACCAACCCTAACCTCACCGAGTGCATCGCCCGAGTTTGGCTGCTCCAGGCTGGAACACCCCTGCCTCCAGGACGGAACACTGACGCTGTTTGTGTGAGCATGCTCATGCTCATGGTGAGCTGCTGCCACATTCCCTATGAATATTCGCCATTAGCGGTGTTGGAGCTCCGCAAACCTGTCCCCAAGGGCTGGCACGCGCCGCTTTTCCTTGCCAGCTGCTTTGACTAGGCTGCTAGGCTGCGCCCGGGCTAACCCCCACCACCACCACCACCCCACTGGGGTGGATGTCCCAGGGGATTTAGTGGGGCAGCATGGAGCGTGCTCCTCCACTGGGCCTGGTTTCCCACTTATCTACCTACCAACCTACCTACTGGGTTTGGAATTCCCAAGGTTTGGGATTCCCTGGGTTTGGAGTTCCCAGGGTCTGGTGGGGGGTTCCCAGGATCCAGTGGGATCGCTTCTTGTCTGAGTGAGCTTATGGGCACCAGCGAGTTACCCAGTACCGCCCTCCTGGCAGGGCCAACCCTGGACTTCTCCGATTTTCCATGTGCTCTATCTTTCGTCATGGCCAAGGATTTTGTGCCGGTAATGTGCTGTGCGGGTCCACCCCTTAGTGGTAGGGCTCCACAGTACTAGTAGCCAGCAGGGTACCGTCCTGATAGGACGACACCCTGGGAGCAGCAGGTAATGCTCTTTAGCTCCGTATTAAGTGAGCAGAGAGCCAGCTTTTCGCTGGTTTTTCAATGGCACCTTTCCTTGTCTATATTTAATTCTGCAACTTCGGGGAATGTAGTATGGATGTTGGCCCATTTCGTTGGCAACTGGCATTTTTCAATGCATGAGCTTTTGTTTCACCACGACTTTCGCTCGTGGTGTTCTCTTGAGGCATTGACTGCTGTAAAAGGACCATTGTATCAGAGCCTGCATGCAGCTGAGCATTGCCATGCAGGCTTAAACACAGTGGCAGAGCAAGCACCATGGCATGTCCAGCCCTCTTGCCGGGCAGACAACGGCGATACAGCCACGTTCCAAGGGCTACCTCATTTGAATGGCCTTTGTCCGCAACACCATGGCTACAACTGTTTGCTATACCTGGAATCAGTTCTATGTTTTGCAGTTGCCAGCCCTTGTCCTGGGTACAATCCTGGACAATATTGGTACGCATTGCATCATTTATGAATGATTTAGCACAGTGGTCCCCGACATCACTGTGCAGTGATACATTAGTTGGATAATTGCCGCGGTAGTATCGATAGGAGATTCAGGCGTACATGTACTTCCCGCGTTTGTTGCAATCCCTCCTGTCCCTTGGCTCCATCTAGCTGCCCTGTTCCCCTCCCCTGCGCTTGAACATGGCATAGTGAGTGAGACAACTATTCTTGGACGCATGGCAACCTGCCATGAACTACATCCAGATGTTGCTGGCCGACCTAGTGGTCCCAGCTCAGTTTGAACACCGCATTCACTCCCTCTCTCTTCTTTGGATCTGCTATGCAGAACAAGAAGAGGTGGCAGAATTAAGATTGTCCAGGCTCACACGCCAGCCCCTGTGGGCAAGCCCCCTCCCCCCAAGCGGAAGGGGCGTTTTGCTGAGTAGTGTACTAGGATTTTCTAGACTAGATAGCTTAGAGTTAGCTTAGTTCGATTACGCGGCTTCGCCCACCTCCACCCATCCAGCAAGGAATATTAATTAATTGATTAATTAGGAACATAACTCTGTTGGGAGTAAATGTAGCACATATCCCAGAGAAGGGGCATATGGCTTTTAATACATTCTAAGCTACTTCCTGCAAGGGTGGGAATGTAAACGACACTTGCTCGAGGTGCACCAGGGCACCTGCACCCCCATGATCTATCAAGCTATACCCAGCTAAGGAATATGTGCTACATGATCTCCCAACGGAGTCATTAATTAATTCGAAGATGATGGACAAGGCCAAGTGGGCCCAGGTCATAGAGGACAACGAGCCCCCCCCCTGTGGGGAAGCGCCCGCGTGTGCAAACCCGTGGGAGGCACGCCAGCCAGCTCCCCTAGGGCAACGTGAATTGAATTGAATTGGATTGTAACATAACTCCGTTGGGAGAATATGTAGCACATATCCCTGAGAACTTCGACCTGGTGGAAGGTGAGAATTCCGAGAAGCTTGCACGTGCGTTTGAGAGCAAAATCCTTGCACGCATGGGCCTCCTTGGTGAGATTAAGCTGACCGCCCACCGCCTCCCCCGCGCGCGGGGTAAGGCAGGGGCGCCTCCGCTTCTTCTCATCTTTGACAGCCCAGCGGACAAGGTTTCGTTCCTCAGACGCCGCAAGCGGCTCGCGAACACTCCCTTCACCGTGGACGACGACTTGACCCTGGCGCAGCAACAACGGCGACGGGAGCTATGCCCGACCTACCTCCAGCTCCGGCAGACCAAGGCGGGCCAGCCGGTGTACTGGAAGGGGGCGGACATCTACGTCGGCCACAAGCCCTGGCACGCGACCCCCTCGACCACCGCGGCCCCAGCGACTCCGGCAGCCCCAGCCTAGGGGAATACAGCAGCAGTAGTGTAGAATAGATAGACAGTGGCCTTGTACATGCCTGCCTACTACAGGCACTATACCAGCCTAGACGAGCCTTTTTAGTCATGTACATGTGTGCCTATGATGAGCCACCCTCCAGATGATACCTAGCTTTATTTAATTATGCCGTGCCCATGCAGGGGGTCACTCCCTGCTGAGAAGCCATGCCCTAGCTTTTGTATAGCTGTGCTGATCTTCCCCACCTATGACAGGCTCCCCTTAGCTGGGTGTTGCCTGAAACTCTGGGTGTTGCAGGTGCCCTAGTGCACCTAGAGCAAGTGTTGTTTACATTCCCACCCTTGCAGGAAGTAGCTTAGAATGTATGATAGGCCATGTGCCCCTTCTCTGGGCTATGTGCTACATATACTCCCAACGGAGTTATGTTACAATTCAATTCAATTCAATATCCCTGAGAAGGGGCATATGGCTTTTAATACATTCTAGGCTACTTCCTGCAAGAGTGGAATGTAAGCAGCACTTGCTCTAGGTGCCTCAAGGGCACCGGCACCCTCATGATCTTCACACTATGCCCAGCTAAGGGGGAGTATGTCATGTGGGGGAAGATCATCATGGCTATACAAGAGCTAGGGCATGGCTTCTCGACAGAGAGCATCTCTCTGCATGGCATAGCATGGCTAAATTCTTAATGCAACATCCATGGCCAGGGCAACGTGAGGCTGTCTAGATAGATGTTGTAGTTAGAATGCTGTTAGATAGATCGTAGGTAGCTGATGTAGATAGATTAGACCGGTAGGACTGTTTGCACCCATCCATCCATCCATCCATCCATCCATCGGGGTTAATGTTCCGTGACTCCCCAACGGGAGCACGAGTCTAATTAATTAATTAATAGACATGTGACTGCGTCACGTGAGCATAAGTCCTCAGTGGGAGGGGAACATGGGATGGAATGGATGGTATAAGCTATCTAGGTCCTAGTTACAACGGAGTCATGTATCATTTAATTTAATTTTTAATTTAATGGCAACCGTGCAGCCATCCCTATAGATTAATTAAATAATTAATTAATATATATATAGATACTTCACCCCAAAGGCAAGTGACGCGACTCACTCGCCCAGGTCTGGAGTCGCAGATAGCAACTCCGCGTCATCCGGACTATCCAAGACAACTGTACGCTTGGCCATGATGACGGGTGTGGGGGAATTAAGGTTGCATGCTAACCCCCGATAGCCAGGAGAATATAAAGGCTTCTCCCGGAGCCTGAGGGTTTTCAGAGGCATGCCCAGGGACCCACAACCCATATGCATAAAACACAGAAAGCAGATCGATCATATAGCGAGCTTACTTCGATCAGTACCCTGCGCCTGTACGTCCACCGAAGAGCTGGATGAACTGACACGCTGCATCCATGGTGCAGATAAATAAAGTGGCAATTGGACATGCATGTAAATTGATACATTAAATGTTAATTTTACATTTTGATGAGAAAATATAAGTAATGCGTGCCATGCGCGGCGGGATGTTACTGAGTACCATGCTAAGCTCACATAGTAACGTACATAAACCTATGATGAGAAAACCAAGATGTACATTGAAAAATGCACAGGTACATGGTGTGGCATCCATATCAATGTCACCATTTACATTTTCCTTTGGAGAGAAAATCCAGGTGCAAGCCTGAACTCCCCCTGCTCCGCACCCTGCCAGTTATAGCCCCCCTCTGGCGATGACGCGCGGAAACCTTGGCTACTAGACCGCAGGCCAGACGACGGCAGCTGCTGGGTCTCCGCACCAAACCCTGGCCTGCCACCTCCTACATCTGAGGCAGAATGGCTGCCCGCATCACTTGCTCCTGTGGGTGAATGGGAAGGCAGCAATGAGCTGGCGCCGCTCCCTTGTCCTTGCTCCGCACCGCCATCACCACGGTCTCCATCCGCGCCCGTGGCTGGCGATGTCGGCTTGCCAGGCGGCACGCTTTGCCCCTTCTCTGACATTGACTTGAATATGGCGAGCGCTTGGGCGACCATGGCAGCAGGGTCGGACGCGTGCGACGGCAGAAGAATGGTGTTCCCCTGTGATGCATGACATAGCAGCGCCACAATTCAACCCGCCGAGAAGAAAGTATTAATTGCTTTTGCAAAGCGATCCCCATATCTTTTGCATCATCGCGGGGGGACCTATGAAACTCATAACGATAAGACTCGCAATACTGCACATCAATAAGCAAACACTACATATCAAGTCTGTGTCGTCGGCGTGAGCACACGTTGCTTCCTTGGAATCAAACTCAACTCTTTGACTTCACTTCACCCTCGGCCGATGAACAGATAGACTGCTAAACAGACTACCATGATGAAAGTTGTCTCATTCAGACACTGCAGCGTATGACCGGCGTGGGACTAAACTGACTGACTGCACCGTACAGCGGCAGAGCTGGTAGGAGGGAAGATGCGCCAGAAAGAAGAAACTAAAAAAGGGAGGGGTCGATGCCAGAGGGAAGCACAGGCAACGGGAAGGTGGCGGGCCAGCATGACAAACAAAGGACATGCCTCACCGTGAAGTAATCACAGTCCCGCTGGCAAGCCACCCTAAATTAATGGATAGCATCACAAGGAGGGGCTTGGGCAGAGCATAGTGAAGCACCCCATGTCACGGTCGCGAATGTCATACTCTATGAACAGAAAGTCGGTAGTGCTTCGGGCTGTGGTGCTATACAATCCTGCAACTAGAAGCAAGATGGTCATGGATCCCATCCAATTCCATCCCACCGAGGACCTACGCTCACGTGACGCAGTCTACGCGTGAAGTAATTAAGTAATTGTGAAGCACCCGTATCATGGCCACTAGCTTCCACTAACTTCTTACTCCACTACTCTGTACAGAAAGCGTACCTCCTTTGCGATGTTCGAGAAGGCGGCGACATACTGCTCCGCGACGCGCAGGGAGGCCGCCTGATGGCAGGACACACGTCGCAGGACGATATACACACGCCACAGGGCCAAACACGCATCACAGGCCAACAACAACGTACAAATCAGTGAGGCTAGGGCGCATGTCTGGAATATTCAACAACTGTGTAGAATAAAAAGGACAGACAGAGACCAACTTGCAGCAACCCAGCAACGTCGGAAGATATCAAAGGCATGTCAAAAGTACATCCAGATCCATAGATAATTGACCAAATTATATCGGACGATACATGGAAGGCTGGCCGACGAAAGGAAGCTAGTGCGCGACGATGACCAAGGAGACAGAAAGATTACATTGACGAACACGACAGAAGCATATCATCAAGGCAGGCAGCAAATAGTTACCCTGGTATAGATAGACAGAGAGGTATAGACAAAGAGATAAAGACAGAGGTATATATTAATTAAAAGCACGTGACTGAACATAAGTTTAGATGTGCCGGCCAGGTGGCGCATTAGAGAGCTTGGCTGATGGAGACGCGAACAACAACATGGTGAGGGAAAGGCAGGCAAAGAGGAATTGTCACTATAAGAACAGACGCTATTCTCATCGAATGTGGGTGTAGCGTCTGCCGACTGCCGGGTATAAATTGTTGCTAAAAACTCCGGCCCACTATTAGGACAGGTACCCCATTCACTGTCTCGAGTATTACCCCCCAAAAAAAGTCTGTTTTCCCATTACTTGAAAGCGTCCATGAGCCGACCTGACTGGGTGGCAATCAATACTGGAGCAGAGGCTAGTAACCACTGAAGTTGCTGGTCCTCTACAGCCCTCTTGTGATGACCTCGTCACTTATTGATGTAGCTGGTTGATATGCACAAAGAGGGTAGAGGCTAGTGCTCCTAGTAGAGTTTAGTGCTGCTGCAAGAGGCCAGTGCCCCTAGTAGAGGCTAGTGCTGCTACAAGTAGCCAGTGCCGCTAGCAGAGGCTAGTGCTGCTACAAGTAGCCAGTGCCGCTAGCAGAGGGTAGTGTTCCTACGAGAGGCCGTCATCTCCGTCACCTGTGCGCCCCCCTGCGACGACAGGATGTTGGAGACGGCGAGCAACCCTCGCGCGGTGGCCTCTGCTTTTGCCACGATCGCCTCCGCCTCGCCTGCGCGCACGATTGCATGCGTTGATGGTGTTAAAGAGCTTGAGGGTTTAGGGCGGGGTAGGGCTAGAGTTCGCTACCTAGCTTTAGTCAGGATGGTCTCCGCCTCACCTGCGCAGTCGGTACCATACAGGAAACAGAGGGAGAGGAGCCCTCAGTCTTCAAACATTGAACTTCTGCCTCACCTCTGCATGATTTTATGCTCAAAAGCTTTCGTGCCACAATGTTGAGAGTTAAGGGTAGGTCAGGAGAGTACAGCCACGAAACTATAGTCACGAAGCTACAGTCAGGACACTAAAGGCACGCTACAGTAGTTTTCCTGACTTCATCGGTGATGATACTGTAGCAGGGCACCAGTGGCGCGTTTCAGGAGGCATAGTTCCTACGAACGTTTGACATAATGACTCTATACATTACAAAGTACTGGCATGTAGTTACTAAGTAAAAGATTACAACGCTGCAATACCCTGCTACTACTATGATCACACACCAGGGGCCCGGTTTCCGACATCCAATGCGTGCAGCCTCTGACGCCAGCCCCTCTGCGATGTACATGCTGCTCCGCTGCTGGTGTCTACGCTACGCGTAATCGTGGCGCAGACATGTACCATACGCGCGCAACACATGATACCAGACTAGTACATCGATACGTCCCATGCCTACAGCACCCTCGCTTACCGGTGGCCTGGTTATATTATATAATGCAACAGTAATGTTACACCACGCCAAGTGTAGTACAGCAAAATGAGTACAGCACCCTCGCTTACCGGTGGCCTGGTTATATTATATAATGCAACAGTAATGTTACACCACGCCAAGTGTAGTACAGCAAAATGAGTACAGCACCCTCCACTACCGGTGGCCTGGTTATATTATATAATGCAACAGTAATGTTACACCACGCCAAGTGTAGTACAGCAAAATGCCTACAGCACCCTCCCTTACCGGTGGCCTGGTTATATTA
>RPFO01002249.1:0-25000 GCA_009746045.1 Mesostigma viride | reverse complement strand
TGTGGCAGCCGTGGCAAGCAGCTAGGTAGGTTGGCTGCCACACCTGTGGCCTGCAGCACTAATGACAGGCAGCGCTATATATAGCCACTGGCAGGCGAGACAAGCAGCGGCCGCGATTGCCATTGACACCGCTTGCATAATGTGTGTGCATGGGTCATCCGGAGCCTATCTCCTACGGCTTCGCGAGGCAACCCCTTGGGGGTTGGATTAGGGAAATGCTGTCTTGCCAACCAGGCTCTTTTCCTCCCATTTCTTTCCCTCCCGTTTAAGGGGACTCGCACGTCCAAAAGCCTGAAAAACAGACTTTAGTGAGTATCAGTTCCAATGCACATGGGAACCATCTAGTGATGATTGGGTACCATAAATATGATGTTTGGACATTCATACCACCACTTGTTGGGGGTACTACCCCCAACCACGCACCGGTGGCGAGCTAAAAATAGAAAAAGACGCTATTTATGAGATATTTTGCCCAAGACAAACCACTTGTCTAAATGACCTGCCCATACATACCTGCAAAGTTCCCCCACTTTTTTAAAAGCTGGGCTATTTACATGGCCAAAATGGTCACATTTGTTTGAGTTATTAATTTTCCCGCAAAATGGGTACTTTTTTCAGCCAAAAAAAATAAATCAAATCATTAACACATCAGATTGGGTCATCCATACATGCGATATTCCACTGAGTGGGGGGAAACACAACCCAAAGTTTGAGCTCATTCTGACAAGCGTAGCTCAAGTTATTGATTTTCCTGTGATGCCACCTGGGTAGACGCTAAAAGAGAATTGAGCTAGTGCTGAGCCAAAATGACATCTGTTTTGCTACCCTAGACACCCAAAAACATGCCCACTTTGATCACGGAGTGTGAGGAGGATGTCCGGAGCGTCATACGCCCCACCCCTCCATCGGCACAGCCAGCCTTGTGAGTCTACCCTTAACAACAAGGCTGGTAGGACGACACGCCTGAGCAGCATATGTCATGCCTATCTCAGGCTAATAATGTGTGATTTTGTGCCAACAACCAAGTTGTTCCACCCAACAACACATTAAAAACCCTGTTCCAAAATGCCCAACAAGCCGGACATGTGGAGGACCACACACGCAGTATATAAAGAGAAAATAAGCTGACTTTTTATCCAGCCAACCTGTGGCTAGCTGCTCTGGTTAGCATGACAAAGGCTATCATTTACTCAGTGGGAAAGGTGAAGAGACCATTGGAACAACCTACCTGACGCATGTGCCACCAAAGCATTGTGTCCCGCAAAATGCACACTGCCTCCTTTCTAACAAGCACGAGCCACTTTCTTTAGGAGACAGGTGCCAGCTCGTCAGTGTCTGGGGAAAATGATGCCGCTGCTTAGGAAGACCGCGTGAATTTCCTCGAACACAACTGTCTATAAAGCAAAAGAAATTTCAGAGAAGCATGGAAATAAAAGCATTACACCTTCCCGACAGGTTGTGGGCCACGCGCTGCAGCAAGCCAGCCACGTCACAGACGAACTTGCTAAAAAACATCCAGGAATCTAGCGATGCAGCGCCAGGACCCGCAAGTTCATGGCTGCATCTGGCCGGAAAGAAGGCAAAAAGCTTACGCTCAACGAGCTAAGAAAGCAGGAAAGCGCTATCTTAGGACGTTTAATACAAGAACGTACCATAACGGGCATTTATTCGTGCCCAGGCGCACAAGAAAGGCCACCCTTTCATGGAGAGGTCGGGCGCGCATCGCGCAGGCCTAATGTTATCTTACCGCAAAATGACGGGAAAGGTAAAGATAGCAGCGGGAATTTTTACGGCTTTAGAAACATCATTAAACTAGCTTCCATTAGGACCATCAAAACTGGCAACAATCGACAATCACACCTGCAGGCATCCATTATACTTTATTCATCCCGACAGAAATTCAGGCCGGACCCCCCCTGCCGATGGTAAAGAAAAAGAGCCCGCGGCATTATAGATCGCAACTATCCCACCATAAATTAGAATCAGTAACTAATTTTCTCCAAGAATCGAGCATTTTTTCTGCTTTCCGCGAGCCAGATTTGTCACGTTTCGTCTAAAAGCAGTCACCATGGCCACTTCCGCAAGGGGTGCGCGCACCGTGCACCCACTTTTCACGGTACGGAGGGTACCGCGGAATTTTTTTGGCGCGGAAAATATTCGCCGCGCCGAGTCCCCTTAACCGAGACGCAACTACTGACCACTCCGAGAGCCACCTACCAATTCCACCCGGCATGGCCGTGCACTGCTTGATCGATAGCGTTGGTGGCAACCTTGCGTTATGGCCGTGGAGTACTGCCGTGCGAGATGGATGACTCGGGTGCTGGGTGCCTGCGTGCCTGTGTGTGGAGTACTGTCGTGCGTGATGGATGACTCGGGTGCTGGGGGCCTCCGTGCCTGTGTGTGGAGTACTGCCGTGCGTGATGGATGACTCGGGTGCTGGGTGCCTCCGTGCCTGTGTGTGGAGTACTGCCGTGCGTGATGGATCACATCAGTGATAGATGCCAGTGCGCAGTGGTTTTGTCCCTACAGGCGGTGGTGTGCGTCCCGAGAGGCAGTTGTGTGCGTCCCGAGAGGCAGTTGTGTGCGTCCCGAAATACAGTTGTGTGCGTCCCTAAAGGCACTTGTTTGTGTTCCCTAATAAGGTCAGTCAGTTGTTTTTGTTTATGAATCGGTGGCTGGCACTTGGGTGCTTGTGTGCCATCACAGTTGATCGCTACTTGCCATCACAGTTGATCGCTACTCACTAGTTTGGAGAATGCGTTTGTTGTTTATGTCTGTCACGGGTCACGGGGTATGGGGTTGGTCACTAGGAGAGAATGCAGTTGTCATGGAGGACGGCATTTGTTGCGTTTTATATGTTGTCACCTGTGTGTGCATGTGTCTGTGCCTGCATATATATCTATGCGCAGGCCATCGCGGCGCATGGTGTTGCTTATGGCGCGCTCGCCCTACCATGCACCTCTGTCTACGGCTTAAAAAGCGGGTTGGACTAGGAAAATGTTGGGCATCGGACATGACGGCATGTGTTGTGTGACTCCATGCCCTACTGGAAAGTAGGCCACTGCCACTCCTTAGTTCCTTGTTCGGAACCATTCTAGTTGCCCTGACATGCATGTTTAATACCTGTGATGGCACTCGCGTGTGTGCGCGCGTGTGCCCCTTCATCAGGCCATCGCCCTACTCGCCTTGTTCGGCATCTTTGGCAACCAGATCTTCTTCATCCTGGGACTCTACCAGACAAATGCGGTGAGGGTGTGGCGGGGTTAGGGCTAAATTTCCCCTCCCCCCCCCCCTTTTTTTACACGTGCGGAGTTCAGGGCAAGGGTTTTTGTTTTGCACCTTTGGCAAGCAAAGTTCCTCTGTCCCCGGCCTCTACAAGATGAATGCGGTGAGACGTGTTGCTGTGTCGAATGGCCCAGGTAGATTGGCAGATACGTACTGCACCCAGGCGGTGATAGAGTGGAGGGTAGAGGGTAGAGGGTAGAGGGTAGAGGGTAAAGGGTGGAGGGTAGAGGGCGAAGGGTGAAGGGTGGAGGGTGGAGGGTGGAGGGTGGAGGGTGGAGAGCGGAGGGCGGAGGGTGGAGGGTGGAGGGTGGAGGATGGAGGGTGGAGGGTGGAGAGCGGAGGGCGGAGGGTGGAGGGTGGAGGGTGGAGGATGGAGGGTGGAGGGTGGAGGGTGGAGGGTGGAGGGTGGAGGGTGGAGGGTGGAGGGTGGAGGGTGGAGGGTGGAGGGTGGAGGGTGGAGGGCGGAGGGCGGAGGGTGGAGGGTGGAGGGTGGAGGGTGGAGGGTGGAGGGTGGAGGGTGGAGGGTGGAGGGGGAGGGGAGGGGGAGGGGGAGGGGGAGGGGGAGGGTGGAAGGTGGAGAGTGCACCATCGCACATCACCTATGCAGTATGCAGCACCCTCTTTCTCATTAAGGCATGAGGACATGCCTGTCCTAGCCCTCAAGTAGCGTGCATGTTTAGTCTGCTAAGCGTTACCCAGTTATTTCCCTGCCAGCCATCGAATTAGTTGAATGTTGGCCCTATTTGCGGTAGCGGACCTGACCAGGTGGAATGGTGGTGTGTCAGCTGACTGGTGGCGGTTTCCAAGTGACAAGGCACCTTGAGGCTAGAGCTGGTCTGCATTTGTGTCGACAAACGGGGTAGCCTGCTAACCGACTGGTGTTGGGTCGATGATCGGCTGCATGTGGGTGACCTTCACACAGGGGTGGGGGCAAACTCTCTACTGGGGGCCTGGGATCATCCCTTCACCAGCATGTCGGTCGTCTTTTGGGGCCTCTATTGGATCGGAAGGTGCATCCACTGTCCACCGTCACGTGTAAACAGAATCGACTAAGGACTCTCAAATTGTGAGCTTGGTGTGCGTCTACTTTTAGCCTCGGTGTGCGTCAGCTTTTGTCCTTGGTGCGCGTCAAGTAACCGCTGGCGTATGGGCAGACTCTCCACTGGGGCGTGCGTCAACTTGGTCCTCGCAGACGCTCGCGTCGCTCATCCAGCAGACCATCCCCGTGCTGACAGCTGGTGTCGCCATCCTGACAGGCCAGGTGAGTGACTGGTAGTAGTGTTTGCTCTCAAGAGGTGAGTTGTGAAATGTGCATTATGCTTAGGTGAGTGACAGGGTCCAGCGTTTATTCATAAGAGGTGAGGTGTGGACAAGTCGCCTGAACAGTTCGCATGTACAATTAGCACGGGCAATTAGCATGGACAGCTAGCCTGGACATTCAGCCTGGACAACTAGCCTCAGTGGAGCTCTCCTCAAACTGAATCAGGTGTTAGAATCCATTCATCAGCCGCAAGGGTAGCAGTTTTGCAGGAGCTCTCGCAACGCCAACCGCAGGTAGCCACGCCATGTGCATGTCCCCGTTTCTGTGCCCTCAGGGTCCATGCGCCCTTTCTTCACAGTAGTACATCATGTGTGCCACACATGATATACTACTTTGAACAAAAGGCGCATGGATCCTGAATTGTGTGCGCTTCAACCTTTGTTCATACTCTAATTATGTGTGTACTTCGGAGTATCATATCATACCACATACTAGTATACATATTCATATCAATCATATCAATAATGATCAAGTTCATCTTTTACATATTCGTATCAATCATGATTAAGTTCATGTTTAACATATTCATGTTAACAATGTATACGTTCATATTTGGCATATTCATATCAATAATGAATAAGTTCATATTTAAGATATTCATATCAATAATTAATAAGTTCAAATGCATGTCTTTGTTCGTCATCCCGCATCCACCAGGACGTAGGCAACGTGCTTGGCCTGCTCAACTATCACTCCCCCAACCAACCCCCTCTAAAAAGTGGTCCAAATGTGGCCAATCTTAGAACTTGACCAATCTATTGCACGCTTGACGCATTGCCGATCTTCTACGAGACTGCCTGGTTTCCAACCCACATGCCCTGTCCTTGTTCGTCTGGTCTTAAATCGGTCAACGTCAACCGGCAGGAGCCAACCCCAACTTTCGCAGACGCCAGTGGCTGGCTGCGCATTGGTGGCATGGCGACGGCGGCGGCGGGCGCCGCCACCATCATCACCTCGACCAACAAGGGCGGCATCGGGCCGAAGTCCAATGAGCAGGTGGCGGGTCACCTGGCCGGCGAGCTGTTGCTGCTGATGTGAGTGCTGATGATGATGACTTTTGTACGAGCGTGTGGGCTGTAGGAGCGTCGGCAGGAATGTGCTTCTGCGAGATCCCTTGCCTCGTTATTTCTTTCAGCCGTCACCCCTACGGCACGCGTCTGTAGGTGCGCAGCACTAGAGACACACTAGACAGCCCTACGTGTATGACACGCTTCATCGAGCATCGAGCATGAGGGCTTGTGGTCATGTCGCGTCGTGGTAGCGGCAGGAAGTATCTCCGCTTGACTTGACCACTCGTGGTTGTTTCCCTTGCTCAACCCGCTGTAGATTTGTATTGCAAACAGCGCGCGCGTGGCATCACTACATCGATCTGACACTACCGCTTTTGGTAGCCGCAGGAACAGTTGCTGCAGCATCAGACCACTGGTCACTTTGGGGTTCTTTTGAAGGGGGGGGGGGGCTTAGCAGAACCCCCATTATTGCACCCCTTGGCTCAAGGGGGTCATCTGTGTGTGGGCTGGGGGTCGGGGGGTAGCCCACTAGAATTCCCTCCCTACAGGACACACTTTCGATAACTGATTGGACTCCCAAGAACATAGCAGTGGTTCACTTCTTATTCCATCGCACAGGAGCGTGAAGTGCTTGCAGAATCGGTTGCTGGTATATGCTGGCTGCGGTCACGTACGTGCCTCGTCCACCATGCCTTATCTCCCATCATGAGCCTTGCCTTGAACGCCGCGCACGTATCATCACTATGATTATCCCGCTGTGTATGGTATTATTACCCGCAGGAACTGTCTGTGCATGACCACCTACATGCTTCTCCAGAAGTACCTCCTCTCCGATGGGCTACCGCCCCATCGCAAGCCATGGCGTTCGGTCGCCCAGAAGACCACCGCAACCGACCTGTGCAGGAGCCTGAACAGCCCCGACAGCTTCAACAGCGGGTCGCGCCAACCGCTTCTAAGCGGCACCACAGGGAGCAAGAGGGCTGCATCGGAGAGTGCTTGCTGGGGGGCAGACGGCAGTAGTATAGACTGTTCCATGGAACGAGCCGCCGGGGCAAAGTTGGGCGCGGAGACTGGTCCGGGCCATGTGGGGGCGGATGCTAGTGCTTTCGAGCCCAACGTCAGTATATCCATGGCCAGTGGCAATATTTCCATTGGTGTGGCCAAGGGGAATCTTTCCAAGGCCAAGAGCAAGGACTTGGCATGTGGCCAGGATGCGTACGGCCAGCTGTCGGGGGCGCCTCCGCGGTGCGGCGCGGCAAGCTGTGGTCAAGGTGAGATCGACGTGTACAGAAAAATGATAAATTTCTAGTGTCGTAATTAAGCATAGTCAAACATTAGCGATGGTCTAGGGGAAAGCAACGTGTACAGTAGTAGCGATAAATCTTAATGATAATAATGATGAAATCCTGGTATCATATGTTGGCATAGTAAATAAGTACGCATCGTTACACGCGTTGGGCGCTTTACACGGAATTTTACTGTAACCTTCACTGTAACCTTTGCTGCTGTCTTGAATCGTGTCCGTTTCTTCTTTGCAAAGGTAAGGTTTGGTGGATGTTTGGACGGACGAAGGGCAATACATGATCCAGCGGTATACCGGTCTGGTATGGAACTTTCCATTTGTAATCCATTTTAAAATCCATTTCTGGTCCATTTTAATTTTTTTCCCTGACCTCTCAAGGCATCCCATGCTTCCAGCAGGATGGATCGCCGTACACAACTCACGGCCTTTTATTTATCTCCTACAAAACCTGTAGTATCGCTTCTCTACCATGCATTTTGTTTCTCTACTCCTTTGCATGCGCCTCTAGCAATGCATTCTGTAGCACCAGAGAATTATACTACCATACAGAAAGATGGGGATAGTGCGAGCATTCGCTCTCCCATGACACTAACAACTGACACAACCGCGCCCCCCTCACATGTGGTGTGTTGGTTAGGTGCTCAGAAAAGTATTGGGTCAGGGATTTGGGCTACGGGTTCGGATATGTGCTTGGGCATGGGTTTGGACAAGTGTTTGGACATCTGTGCTGATACAATGACCCCAACTTGCACGGCAATACACCTGCAGGTGACAACAAGTGCTGCGGTGGTTCTTGCACCGACTCCAAGGGGTGCCACGCCAAAAAGGATTGCCAAACCTCTGTGCCTGGCAGCAAGGGATGCCACATCACCAAGGGTGGCTGCAGGTCAGCCACCTCGTGCGGCACCGCTGGCGCATGGGCCGGTCTGCTGGCTACCTGGAGGGGGCAGCCCGTCACGCTGACCGCATGGACCTACTTCTTCGGGATGATTTACATGCTGATAAATGGTGGGCATCTTCCATGATTCGTAGGTTTACTGTTGCTGTCATTCTTTCCCCACAGTAAGGCTTGATTGACATGCTGATGAACGGTGCATAAAACTGCATGATGGTGTATGTTTATGCTGATCCACGGTGGATGCATCATCCTATTTACTAATCCCTTGATTGAACGGTACGCTCACTTCGAGACCCCTAAATGCAGAATAGAGGCTACCTCGGACCTCTTTTTGTTACTTTTACTCTGTCTGCGTGTGTGTCCCCCCCCCGCTCTCTCTCTCTCTCTCTCTCTCTCTCTCTCTCTCTCTCTCTCTCTCTCTCTCTCTCTCTCTCTCTCTCTCTCTCTCTCTCTTCTCTTTCTCTCTCTCTCTCTCTCTCTCTCTCTCTCTCTCTCTCTCTCTCTCTCTCTCTCTCTCTCTCTCTCTCTCCCTCTCTCTCTCTGCCCCCCCCCCCCCCTCCCCCTCTCTCTCTCTCTCTCTTCTCTTTCTCTCTCTCTCTCTCTCTCTCTCTCTCTCTCTCTCTCTCTCTCTCTCTGTCTCTCTCTCTCTCTCTCTCTTTCTCTCTCTCTTTCTCTCTTTCTCTCTCTCTCTCTCTCTCTCTCTCTCTCTCTCTCTCTCTCTCTCTCTCTCTCTCTCTCTCTCTCTCTCTCTTTCTCTCTCTCTCTCTCTCTCTCTCTCTCTCTCTCTCTCTCTCTCTCTCTCTCTTTCTCTCTCTTTCTCTCTCTTTCTCTCTTTCTTTCTCTCTCTCTCTCTCTCTCTCTCTCTCTCTCTCTCTCTCTCTCTCTCTCTCTCTCTCTCTCTCTCTCTCTCCCCCCTCTCTCTCTCCCTCTCTCTCTCTCTCTCTCTCTCTCTCTCTCTCTCTCTCTCTCTCTCTCTCTCTCTCTCTCTCTCTCTCTCTCTCTCTCCATAAATATGTATCTCTCTACATACATATGTCTCTGTCTTGCTCTCCCCCTCTCCCCCTCTCTCCCTCTCCCTCTCTCCCCCTCTCTCCCTCTCTCCCCCTCTTTCCCTCTGCTCAAACGCTCCCCATAATCCTCGCTGCCCCCTTGGACTGGGCTTGAGAACGGCTGGCCTGTCCACATGGCCTATCGATCTCACGCCCCTACCGCATCTTCTGCTACCAACATCTCCAAATGTTGCCTGGGCAACCTGAGACGATGTGTGATCGAATCAATCCCAATCCAATCTTCGCGCTCTGTCAAAGGACCTATTGTTGTTCTCAACCAAGCTAAACGGAGGGTCGAAGTGGAATCCGGCCAGCCTTTTTTAGGGGCTGCCTTGCGAAGCGACCTAATAAAAGGCCTATCATTCGAAATGTGTTCGAGTTGGTTTCTGACAGGTAGAAATGAGTAGAGAAGCAAAGACGATAGATTGTCCGCCCATCACGGTCTTCTGCTGGGCCGTCTTACTCAGCCCTCTAACTGAGCGATGGACTCTCGTCCAGGCACAGGCTTGGATATGCCCAAAGAAAAGACAAGAAAAGAAAAGAAAAGAAAAGAAAAGAAAAGAAAAGAACGCAGAATAAAGGAAAAGAAAAGAAACAAATAAAGGATTGTGGTTGAAAGGCTGGCATCGTCTCAAGCAGGACGGCGGGAGAGCGCTTGATTTGAAAAATGTCTACTTCATACTACTATCAAAATTTTCCTTGTTAGATATTTTTTTTTTCGAATGAGATGGGACTGTTGAGCCATGCTGCCTCGCCATGTCTTGTGTTTCAAGGCAACGCAGTTTCAACTAGCACGGCGGGGACGCGATAGCCTGAGCACCCATTGCAATTGTTACTAAATGCAAGGCAAGGCAAGGGAAGGCAATGAATGCAATGCGATGGGATTGTGCGCAATTGTTATGCATTCTCTTTCATACTTTGACTAAACTTTACTACTAGACGTATAACTCTACCGCTGATATAATTATCCATACACACTAATATTTAACGTGCATGGCCACACCTTTCCACCTCGATTGATTTCCATCATCCTGAACGATTCAACCAATGCGGATACGATAACAACAGGCTTGAGCCCCCATGGTCCGGATTCTCCATATTTTTCGCATGCGCTGGTTGTCTGGTGGGTGCAATGGTGACTATAACTTAATATTAAGGCCTGCGCTGGTCGTCTGATGGATCCGTAACACGGGACCTGTTACCAAACATCATATGCATTCTCACTTGTCGAGTTGCCTTGGATGGATGCATGAGCATGTGTCTGACCCATCTCAAGGAGACAACAAATCTGTTTCCATGTGGGCAGGGGCCATGGCTTGTCCTCATGCCCCCTTCTTTTACAACAGCTTGCACCGCGGTCCCCTCATAGTTCTACATCTGCGCTCTTCACATCTGAACCCCCATGTACTCACTACCCAGAGCCCTCAATCAAGCCTCGGATGTCTTCTGTTCCCGCTCGGCTTGTACTGCTTTGTACCGTGTCCCCTCGCAGTGCTGGCGCTCTATATCTGGTTCCCCATGTACTCACCTGACA
The DNA here is from genome assembly GCA_009746045.1 of Mesostigma viride. NCBI lineage: Eukaryota > Viridiplantae > Streptophyta > Mesostigmatophyceae > Mesostigmatales > Mesostigmataceae > Mesostigma > Mesostigma viride. The sequence continues at coordinate 14,600 of RPFO01002249.1, read as the reverse complement.
AGGTACGGCGCGAACCATACAGCACACGAGCGCGCAGATACATACGCACTAACCACTATGGCATGCGCTTCGTACTCATCCAGCGAGGTAGGCCATGAACCCTTCGATACATGTGCGTCCAGATACGTGCTTTTGACTGGTGTGGCATGGGCATGGAACTCACCTGACAAGGTATGGCGAGAGCGACTTTGCCAATGCACCTGGTACTGCTGTAGCATGAACAGCAAAGCCACGCATGGTGGGGCTGTTGGACACCGCCCATGCCCGTCAGGCAGTGCGGCGTACGAAGCTCACACGCGCACAAGCTATCGCGACAGGTTGCAGCCACCGCATGGCACGCTGTTTGCAAGCACGCGGCAGTGAAAAGCGCTTGAAATCACCGCGGAGGCACGTGTGTTATGCTAGCACCGCGCATAGTAACCATCCAGCGCGCCAAACCTGGTGACAGCCATCGTCTCTGAGGCATCTTGGCCATGATGCTGTGAGAGTCCTCTGTGGCATGCCCACGTGAGCCAGTGAGAGTAGCTAGGGCGCCCGGCCGCCATCCCCCCTTCTCGTTGTGTACATCGAGGGTTCGACGGTTCTTTTTTGTGACCCGTGTGACGCACTTTACGTGCTTTAAATTAAATTTTTTGCCACACCACATACCCCTGTCATGTCACCGTGCACTGCCCAGCTCGCCGGATGGTCCCGCTTGCACTGTCAGAGTCACACGACAACACTGTCACAGCAGCTTCTGCATTCTAGCACTAGTAGTGTGGATTCTACTCGTAGGAGCATGAGTGTGTGGCACTGCATTCGACTCCCTGCATGGTGGCCAGAGAAAAGCTTCTCTGCAAATTCTGCTAGCCCCCTCCTGATGTTTTGTGGGGCAAGGTGGCTACCAAGTATGTTGCGAGGCTTTGGGACCCATCCTCTGGTTGCTGACCTGCATTTATTCCCTCATTTATGTGTGACTTCTATTCCCTCATTCACCCGTGCATCCTAGTCCCCTAATAATGTGTGCCTCCTATTCCCTCGTTCACGTGTGTCCCTTCTATTCGCTCATTCACCCGTGCATCCTAGTCCCCTAATAATGTGTGCCTCCTATTCCCTCGTTCACGTGTGTCCCTTCTATTCGCTCATTCACCCGTGCATCCTAGTCCCCTAATAATGTGTGCCTCCTATTCCCTCGTTCACGTGTGTCCCTTCTATTCGCTCATTCACCCGTGCATCCTAGTCCCCTAATAATGTGTGCCTCCTATTCCCTCGTTCACGTGTGTCCCTTCTATTCGCTCATTCACCCGTGCATCCTAGTCCCCTAATAATGTGTGCCTCCTATTCCCTTGTTCACGTGTGTCCCTTCTCTGCACCTGCTCTCGTGTCCCTCCTCTTCGCATCTTCGCACACGTGTGTGGCCCACGGGACCCCCCCCCCCCCACCCTCTGCCAGGCGCACCCAGAGGCCCGGCGGTCCCGCTTTGACGTCCCCTCGGCCATCTGGGTCCCTCTGGTCTATGCGGTCGTCGTCTCGTCCAGCTTCTGCTACGGCGCGATCACGTGGTGCGTTGATGCCAGAATAAGCCGAGGGAAGAGGGTTGTGGATGGGTTGTAACGTGGGGGGTCTCTTTCTTCTGCTGCGGCGCGATCACGTAGTGAGTGGCTGGATGGGATTCGACTTGAAGAGATGCGAAGATGGTGAGATGAAGGGGGCAGTGCGCGTCTGCTACGAATGCAATCCAGTGGTGAGTTGGTGCAAGAAATATGCAGAGGAAAGAGACTCAAGGATTGGGTTGTAACATGGGGGCCGTTCCTTTTAGGCAGAATCTTTATTAGTTAATAAATGAATCCCCATTTGTTAAATGAAATGAATGAATCTATTAAATGAATATAATTAATTAAAATATTTATTAAATAATTTTATGAAATGAATTATAATTATAATATTTGTTTCTGAATTTATCAAATGAATCTAATCAATTGTAATATGCATTAATGAGTTCATTAAATTTATTTACTAAATGAATGTATTAAATGACTCCCCACTGCTTCGGCATCCGACAACGGTAGCAATGTTTTGACAATCTCTGTGTTCATAATTAGCCATTTTTTATCGACCTTGCTTCTGGTTTTCATTTGATTCCGACGGCACTCGTTTTCATTTCCTTGTGCTTCGCGGTGTCGCCGACAGCCATGATCATCCCGAAAATATTTCCTTCAATATACTGTGGGCTATTCGACCCTTTTTATCCAGTTCGATCCTATCTGGTCCGACTTGATCCTAATGAATCCTCCCTGACCCTATTTGATATTTCACGCTTTGTTTGTGGTGTCGTTCGGCGGCCTCGCAGGTGCAACCAACGGGTCCCCTCTTCCAACGTCACCGCCTTCTGGCCTCTGTCCGTCTTATTCACGGCAACTTTCAGCTACTTCGTATTCGGATCCGTCCTCAGCGCTGTGGACACCATAGGAGGTCAGTGAAGTAGTCTCTCATCGTCATCATAAACCCATAAGGATCAGCAAGGCGCGCTTTGCCCATACTAGGCTAATCCATAATAATAGACAGCCTTAACTTCGCCTTCACCAACATAGGCAATATGATAACATAATCATACGAGGCTGATAAGTAGTACCAGTCAGCCACCGTATCGTTGTACTAGGGTAATCCATATGGGAAAAATATACAGGTCTGACATGTGTTCACGTGCGTGGTGGTTTGATACTGGTAACCGCGCTGCCAGGCTGGTACGTGAACGATGCTACTTAGTTATCTAATTAATTAGTGTTACTTAGTGAGCTAAATCACCTGACTTCATCACGGGGACCGTGGGCACCAAAAAAGGAACCATCGACCCTTCATAGTAACACAGCGGCCAGAATACACAGTTAAGACACAGTGAGGAGGGAGGGGCGCCCAAGCTCCTCCAACGGCCATGGGAGAGCAGGCCACATACGGACTCTCTCTCTGCATCATCAATCGTGGAGCACTGGCCCAACCGCTGGTGCAACAAGTCGGCTGACGCAAACCGAATGTGACAGGTGAACGATGGTGAAGGTAAGCGATGTTCACTAGCAGTGAACTGTCGGATTGCAAACCAACTAGAGTGGCCAGCGTGACAGCCAGCATGTCCACCGACGCCAGGAGTAGCATGGTAGCGTGGCTGCATGTTGCGGCCCGACCCTTGGAACGAAATATATTGTGTATTTGGCTTGGTTGCATAGTCCGCAGGACTTTAGGACTCATTTCGGGACTTATTTGGGAGTTGTCCTTTGGTCAGGACTTTTGTATGGAATTATGATAGTTTGTGTGATTCGCGCTTATTATTTTGGGCCTAGGTTGAAGTACGAGATCCTCTAGGGGCCGGTGCAGTCGCACCGCGCTGCGTACTTGATAGCTGGTTGAGATCTTGTGGTCATGCGTGGATTCTGTAGGCGAGGGTCGATGTCGGCCTGAGTCGACAGCCGGAATCTTGTGTGGACTGTTTCAGAGTCTCTGGAAGGTTGGCGCCATGTCGGCGCCAAGTTGCCAGCTTGGTGGCGGACCTAGGTGAAATTGGTCTGAGGACGAGAGTCTCGTCCTCTTGGTTCGGAATGAAGAGTGTGTTATCACCTGTCTGAACCCGGGGCATTTTCCAATTGCACTGGTCGCTCTTTCCTAGTGCAGATTGAGTAGATTAATAGTAGTATAATATTAATCACTGTGAGCCATAGCAGCGCAAACGCCACAGCTGCTCCGTTAATCCCACTCTCAAAGAGTGGTCCGCGGTTAGCCCAGATTCCCGTGGCAAACCACCCTGACAGTTGGTCTTTCGCACATTCCAGTTTAGGGATGTTACACTGCATGGTTGTGCCAGGATTATGGGAAGGTCCTAGGTGCGTGCAAACCATCTTCCATGTCATTTATGATTGGCGAAGAGGCATACTTCTGTGCTCGGATTTGTTATCGTCGTGATAAAAAAGACTTGATCCTTGATTGCTTGATTAACTAACTGACACGATTGCGCCATTTGGGCATAAATCCGCCATGAAACGGGTGGTGGAATGGAATGAGTGCCTATCTAACCTCTAGTTGTAGGATTGCAGGCGCCGTGGCCCGAACCGCTATGTTTACCATATTTTGTCACACGCAAGTTCCTTACCGACGGGGGGTTCTAGCCTCAATAACCTCTTGCCGAGTCCCTGTGTGAGTTACCTGGCCCCAGGTTGATCCTACTCGACTCATGTCTGCGAATGTTTTGCTAACCGTATCTGCCAGCTCTCATCGGCTCTGTTTGATTGTTTTCTGTGCGCCGGACCGAGCAGGTCTGCTGATCATCATTGGGCTGCTCTCCGTGACCCAGGCCGACCGCTTCAAACGGGCCCAAAGTGGTGCTGGGCAAGATATTACCGCACGAAATGACCCGTAGTTAATAATATGCCGGTGATCACTACGTAAACTCGTGGATCTAGAGCAATAGGCCGGTGATCACTACCAACAAGTGGTTCTAGAGCAATAGGCCGGTGATCACTCCAAACACGTGGATCTAGAGCAATAGGCCGGTGATCACTACAAACACGTGGTTCTAGAGCAAAAGGCCAGTGATCACTACAAATACGTGGATCTAGAGCAATTAATAGGCCAGTGATCACTACAAACTCATGGATCTAGAGCAATAGGCCAGTTATCAAGGAGACAACCAGCGCAGGCCAGAAATCGGGAGAATCCAGACCATGGTAGCTCGAGCCTGCCGTTATCTTGTCCGCGTTTTCGAGTCGTTCAGGATGATGGATATGAATGGAGATTACAAAAATAATTAATTAATTACGACACGTGACTGCGTCACGTGAGCATAAGTCTTCAGTGGCCGGGAGGGGAACATGGGATGGAATGGATTATGTAAGGTATCTAGGTCCTAGTTACAGGGTTATGGGCACCACGGCCCGAATCCGGCTATGAATGCCATACGCGGTCACACGCATATGAATGGAGATGGAAATGTGTAGCCTTGTGCATTGAAATTATTGCTGGCTAGCTTACGTGTAGAGCAACTAGATGACCTAGACGGTGGGGCCGAAAACAGCTTGCTTGATCAGGACGTGTGTTTCGAGCCCGGCTAACTGGCCAGGAGTGTCTAGTGGTGAGCACCATTGCTGTGATCGCTCTCCCACAATTTAAGAGGAAATAATTTAGGAGAAATACCCGCAAATGGAAAACCACTGAGAAGGTCTAGCTAGTCAGTCACTACGCTAGCCATGCCATGATTCCAAACGTCCAAGAACTGCACATGGTGCAAAGGCAAAAAGCCGGAGGACAGCACTGTCAAATGTGCGGCGGGAACCAAAAGCCCGCGTAATAATGCCAGGAAACATCATGTTGCTGCAGCGACGCGATGGTGTGGACAACGAATCCAGTGCCAATCTCGGAACGGCCGCAAAGGAGATCTGGCATCATAGGGTTCAGAAGCGCGGAGATACCATATGCGCGATCCAGCCGGTCCACGACCTGTTTGTAGACCTTGTGCCAAGGGGCAGCACCGAACAGATGTGGGTGACGTTGCAAAAAAACACCGGACTAATTGACGGAGCATAATGTCTCGGTCGAATAGTCTTTGACCAACAAACGATGCAAGAGTTCAACAAGAGTCGTGATGAAATCCACACGATAAGAACAAAGACGGGAAAAACGATGCAACTGACTAAGGACAACAATATATTTTGCTGTTTGGGAAAGGAGACTGTGAATATCGGGGTAGCGAATAAAAGGATATTTAGGATCCTTGCGCTTATCATAGACAGCCGTACGCCAGCCCTTCTTGTTATGGATAATGTTAAGATCGAGGTAATTGCAACTGGTATCCTCCGACGTGAGCTTTAATGTGAGGGACGCTTGCGGGTAGATGCCATGCAGACCAGCTGTGATATATACAAATGGGTTGCGAAATCAGGGTTGTCGAAGCAATGACATCATCAATGTATCGACATGTGTGGATAAGACGCCTGATGATAACATCATCATTTGAAGCAATGAGATTCTCCATTAATTAATAGACACGTGACTGATTCTTCATGAATGCAAGCTCATAAGTCACTACAAACTCGTGAATCTAGAGCAATTAATAGGCCAGCTGGTGATCACTACAAATTAATTTATTAATTAAACTCATGCTCCCGTTGGGGAGTCACGGAGCACCAGAGTGCTTTTAATCCCTGTGTGTGCACAACAGGAAGAAAGCGGGCAGAGACCCCCTTTCTCCTTCATGCCAGAGGCATGCCACAGCTGCAATCGGACATGATAAACGATCCGGCAAATGCTGTGGGTGCAATAAGACCCATGTGAGCATATCATAACAAGGAGCGTAGGCAAGTAATCTGATCATAGCCAGGACGTAGCATGGCTGTACATCACTACAAATACATGGATCTAGAGCAATAGGCCGGTTATCACTACAAACACGTGGATCTAGAGCAATAGGTGGATCTAGAGCAATAGGCCGGTTATCACTACAAACTGGTGGATCTAGAGCAAGGCTTCTGGAAATGCTTTGCCACGTCTAGGGGAATCCTGAGGCTGCACAAATTACATTGGCGCTTTACTGAATCCTGCTTCAGGCCGCTTCCGACTGCTCGGCAAAAAGAAAGCTGGCTACCCGACTGCAAGGATGACATGAAGACCCGGATATCGGCATGGCATTGGGGCGATTCCACGAGCATCGCTGCTGGTTGACCAACCCACGCCAGCTGCCCCGGCTCGTCAAACATGAACTGTTCAAGGTCGTCATTCTGACGGTTCTGGCCTATACGGGGCGGACGCGTGGATCGACGCTGACGCATGAGATGGAGGCTCAGCTCGACCGCATCTTGACCAAGATGCTACGCAAGGCGTTCAATTTCCCAGACTGCTTGCACATTACTCAATGAGGGCTTGTACGCAGATTTTCCCTTTGTAGCTCACATCGTTAGGCACCGGCGCACGGGCCTGGCTGGGCACCTGGCCCGCACAGATCAGGTCGAGACCTCAGAGATCTGCCATCTGGGGGCAGATGACCCGCAAAGATAGATGGCAGGCGGTTATGCAGGATACCAACCCAGGTGACGGGATACGCTGGTGACCGAATTCGAGGTAGACATGCAAAGTGGCGATCCAGGCCGATCGAGCTAGGCGCCTGCAACGTACCTTGTCATATGGAGGCTAGATAGACAGCGATGTCCATCCCATTCTATCTCCTTCTCATTCAGGACTTAAGATCGCATGACGCAGTCTACGTGTTGATAAATTCATGACCGTGAGACTTATTAGTGCATAGTACATGTCAGTGTACACACACTAATACTTACTAGTGTATGAAGTGTAAGTGTACTTGTTATTGTTAACTTTTATAACAATACTAATAAGTGTACGGGTTGTCTCGTGGTGTAATAGTCAGTGCGTCTGTATGATGCATTCAATACGCATTTAAATGCACAAAAGAAATATGAATATACACTGATTACACGGCGATTCTGGACATGATACATAGTTGTATGGCAACAAAGCCTATTCTACAAACTACAGAGGCATTTTCTGGCCTGTGCTGGTTGTCTCATTGATATTCTACAATGGCATGCTCGCTCGAATCCTTGCCAAGGCCGCAATCGTGTAATTGTACGCCATGCCATAGTCTTGGTCCCACAGAAATGCTTTGTGAACCCGCTGGCACCCCGCCCGCAGCTCCCTGACCCGCTTGTCGCTAATCCCTCGCAGCGTCTCCAAAATTTTCGGGATGTCCCGTTTCCGGAACGTGACCGCAAACTCGTTGTACCGGACGCGAGGGAAATCCCCCCACGCAGGCGAAGGGTCCTCCTGCAACCAGTTCTCGACAACGCTGCCCCGGAACTCGTACGACTCGTACGGCCACAGGACATCGTCACGGACGATTATGGGGATGCACCCCGAGGATACATAGTCCACAATGCGCGTCGAGAAGCCGTGTCCGAGCGCGTCGAGACAAAACCGCGACGAACGCATGTTACGTTGGTAGTTCTCCCTCCCGCTGTGGATATCATTGCTCATCAGGACGTCCGGCATCCCACTCGCGTACTCCCGGAACCAGTTAAAGGCCGCCGCACGAACGCCCATCCCGTACTCGAATTCCCGGCAGGGGCCGGGGCCGTCATTGTTCGGATCGGGGCAGGTTGGGTCCCCCAAGACAGGGTTACTCGCGGCCATGAACAGTAAAAGAGGACGCGGCTGCGATAAACCCTCGCCCTCATATGCCGCCCGCGCCTGGGTGACCCCCCACGGCTGCACGTATGCGACCAATGTGTTTCTCCCCGTGGCAGGATCGGGGCGGAAATGGGCCGACGGGAAGCTTGAGGGCGTGAGGGGGGGGGCGATGAGGTCCTTGTGGGGATCTACGCAAGGCACGGGCGTGAACAGCCGGGGATCGATCCGGCCATAATGCCCCACGATAATGCCCGGGCGTGCGGCGTCAGGGACGTCGCAGGTGGCTCGGTCGCCGACCGCCCACCAGATGTGGTCCCTGCCGCCATTACGGTCGAAATAACCCATGGGTCGAATCACGTCGATCGTGTCGAGGATGTGGGGGCCAGCGCTGCCCAAATTGCCACTGTACCGGTACGGCAGCAGCGGCGCTAAAAATAGGTGCGCCTCGTTCGGGTCGTACGTGATGTGGGCGGGGTCGCGCAGGAGCGACGACAGGAAGTAGATGTTGGCCTTGTAGAGGGTGTCGCCGCAGAAAGACGCACAGCCTGTTATGCACGGCTCGCTCTGGAGCACACTTGGCGCCACATCGTACACGTATATTTTCAGCTCGGCAAGGCTCTTGGGGGGCGGCTGCGTGGGCCCCACCGGCGTGCCCGCCCTCCAATAGCGCAAAGGAGTCGTGACCCTTTCAACCGTCGGATTGCTCGCACTATTCCCCATAACTGGATCACCCGAATTCTTTCCTGTCCCCGAACCCGGATCCCCCGAGGTGCCCCCGAGACTTGCGTTATTGCGAATCGTTTCGTTCGCAGGGATGGAGCAATCGATTCCAAACCAGCCCTGCTGGCAACGGCACCACGCCGCGAGACACTCGCCACGCCCCGAGCACTCGTTCACGCAGCCCAGCTTGCAGGGCGCCTCGCAGCGAGGCCCAGCCAGCCCGACCGCGCAAGAGCACCGAGCGTTAACAAATGCCATCGACCGGCCCCCGGCGCCCTCCCCAATGATCTTCTCGGCGAGGCATCGGGAGACGTCTCTCGGACAACAAGTCTCCGTCGCCTCCTCCCCCAAATATAACCCGGTGCCCTCTCCCACGGTGCCTCTCCCAGGCTGGCCTGATTCCCCCCCCCTGAGCCCCCCCTGGCCAACCCCATTCCCACCGCCACCATTGACGCTTCCACCCCCACCATTGGCACGTCGACCGCCACCAACGCTTCCACTGCCGGCATCCCCGCCACCCGCTGCCCCGATCCCGGTCAACACCTTTGACAATGCCCCCAGCGCGGCAGCGGTGGTGCTGGTCGCCGCCAACTGGCTCAAATTAGCACGGACCCCCTCGCAATCCCGGACTTGCTGAACGCACATGGCGTCCCGCATCCACTGGCTGCCCTCCCCCCCCGCCGCCCTGGCCTGGTATACCCCATGCGGCCTCACGTACGTGTCCGCCAGCTGGCGGCACGCGACCGGCACAGCCCCGGCCCCTCGATGGAGAAGCGAGTCGCTCACCGAGTCCACGCTGCACGCCCGCTGGAATGTCTCCGCGTCAAACTGAGCCAGCGTGCTCATGTACAGGCTGAACTCCTCACCGCCAGATGGCGAGGTCGTCACAGGCTCCCCACTAGAGGACACACGAGGCGATGTGGATGACGTAGATTTCCCGGCCCCTAGTGCATGATGCGGAGGAGAAGAAGACTGTGTTGCCCCTTGCACGGATGTGGCAACACTCCCAAGCAGAGAGGAGGCTTTTGGACCCGCACCCAGGGCGTCGGAGGTCCCTGCAGGCCCGCCGGTTCCGAAATCCAGCTGCGAGTGCTGGTGCAAGAGTAGAGTGGCTCGGGTCACTGGGGCCGTGGGCACGCGCACAAAGCACTCGGTCTTGCCTTGGATCTGTGCTTGTGCGGAAGGGGGGGGCAGTGCATGTGTGTGTGTATGGGGGGGGGTGCATGTGGGGGGGCGGGGGGGGGGGGGGGGGGTGCATGGGGGGGGGGGAGGGTGCATGGGGGGGGGGATGTGGGGAAACGGGCAGCATCGTCGTCAGCATCGTCGTCAGCATGATGGTTGACTGACTAGAGGTTGAACATGAATTACATTACAAGGCATGATCATGAGGTAGCGCAGCCCTGATCACGCCTGGGACAACGAGCAGTGACCACAATCGACTACCTCAGTAGCCATGAGCACGACTGACGTGCTAAGCTTGGCCGTGCAGAGGCCTCCAGTGACCACAGGCTGGGGTGAGATGAGCTGCTAGGGCACACAGGTGCGGGTATGAGTGTTGGAGTACTTAGGCTTGGGCTTGAGGTTAGGAAACATAGAGTTGTCTCGATCGTTGCTAGAGACCGACTAACAATAACAATCAAGCATTTTGCAACAACAACGTCGCAGCGCGTCAGTCTCATGCAGTCAACTCAGCCGCGATCCCGCCACACCAGGTCACGCTCACCACCTTCAGCTTTGGGCACCCTTCGTTTCACCTTGTGGACGACTCCCTGATAATGCCACGCAAGTCACCGTCTATTACGACTGGGAGAGGCTGTGTGCGCAAGTCACTACACGATTCCCAAACGCATCCTTCCCAAACGCATGGTTAACCCTGGAGGCATGCGTGTCAGATGACAGCACGCATGGTTCACAAGGACGGGAGGCCATAGTCCTCATTCTTCCCTTCATATAAGTTATGATAATGCTAGGGGTATCTTACCATTTCTACTTCAACTTGAGGATCCTGTCTCCATCCACGGCATGGTGTGGTACCAAACCGTCCAAACGCGCTCACCTCATCTGGTGATGATAGCACGCACGCAGTTTTTTGTTCACCCATCCGTCATTTGTTCCCCCATCATTTGTTCATCCGTCTGTCGGTATAGTCCACCCATCTGTCCATCCATCCGACCCTCTCTCCCTCCCTTCACACATTCAATTTTTACTCGTTAGAACGATGAGAGGTCTCGTGCTCAAGTCCTCGTTACCTCGCTGTTGCGTGTGCAAGTCCTCGTTAATTACCTCCTGCTGGAAGCGGTGGATGCCATTCGCCGCCCGGAGCTCCACCAAGCACATGCAGGAGACTGGGTGAAGCCGCAGGGCAGTCCAGAGGCTTGGCGGGAGGACAGGTGGCGACCAGCTGGCGCCATCTGTGCGCCCGAACGAGCAGCTCCGCAGCATGTACTCCTCGCACCGGGAGCCCCAGAACCCGTACTGGCAACGGCACACCTGCTCCGCGTGGTTGCAAGTGCCTCGGTCGCAGCCGGTCACGCTGCACCCCGGACCTGCTGCCGGTGCGGTCACGCCAGCGGGCGCTTGGGCGACCGCGCGGGCGGCAGTAGTTTGTGCCAATAGGATGCTGATGAAGAAGAAGGCCGGCCATGGGAGAGCCTGCGGCGCCATGGTAGGCGGGTTGATTTAATCTACCCAACGACCGTGTGAGCAGACCGCTTGCCCAGCTTCGGGCTCTAGATAATGCCCACTTCGAGAGCAACCTGTGATTTGGAATCGAGAAAGTCGATGTGTCGGCAAGAGTCGTCGCACAAGCGCGCGTCGTATTAATCCTGCGTCGCTATGACTGTTAATGGTCGGCACGAGACGACGGACCACATGCATAAGCTCTGTACCTCCCGACCCCTCGTTGCAGGCATCCCACGGCCTGCTCAGCTCATCCAGTGACCCGTGCAGGCAGCCGACTGCGATATCAGGTACTGAGACGCGGCGACGATAGGAATACTACGGCGACCTCGCGCAGTCCTGATACCCGGATTGATACATTAAGAAATGCCACCATTACCTGCAGCATTGTAGTTCTTTCAGCAGCCGCACGAAGTATCAGTGAAGGTAAGAAGTTGCTCTGGAGAGGAATGGGCCCAGCACGCCGTGCTCATCCCGCGCTGCATTGTCAGGCTTATAAATCCGCCTGTTGCACTAGGTAGGGTTGATGATGATTTTCCTGCACTACAGCACGCAGCTGCTGTAGAATGGATTATGACGAAGATTGCCCGATTAACTGTCCGCCAGTAATGCAGTCGAGAAAGTTCATTCCCACGCCGGCTGCTTCTGAAATGTCTCCTTGACTCGGGGAACAAACGTCGTTTTACAACAAGTGACGCATGCCCTCCGCGGACGTAGCCGCCTGAGAGGAGGCATTCTCCGACTGCTGGTGATGAACTACCGAGTAAAACTGACTCCGGCCGAACAATTATTACTGTACAAAAATAATTACTTTTGAGGCCGAGACGCCACCATAGTGACACTTCGTATATGCAGTCGGGGATATTGGTCGAGTCGTCAGACAGTTGCAATCAAAACCCGAATTTTTTTTTTCGTCCTCACATGAGGCGGTGAACTCTTCGTGAACTCTTTTGTGAACTGGGCCGACCGGGGCCGAGCTAATTTTGAGTCCCGACGAGTTCACGAGTTCACCGGACAGTTCCCCAAAGTCCGAGGTTGGTGAACTGTCCGCGACTCCGCGTGAACTGCTGGTGAACTTGTGGTGAACAGCGTGCGTTGGCGCGAAGCAAGCCCATGAAAATGCCAGACGTGCAACGTTCGCGGGAAGGTGGCAGGTGCTCGGGAGTCGCCAGCCATAAGGGACACCGACCAGCTTTTTCAGGAATGGCTACAACGGGTTACCCTCGCGAAAGGTGACCCGAAGCCTGCTATTAGCGACGACATTAACCCAAATGCTCCGAGCCCCACGGCTGTAGAAGAGCAGAGCATCGCACGCGAAGGGCACAGCGCCGCACTCGATCTGGTTGCGGCTTTGGTGATCTTTGGAGATGCTGGCAATCTTAAGGACGATAGTTGGCGCAGTAATAAATGTCGGTCTTCTTGTGCGGCATTGCATACTCTTTGGAGATGACAAGGCGAGCTCGCCTAAGCCGAAGGCAAAGCGAAATATGAGCGACAAAGCAAACGTTAAACTCACAACGCCCTGATGACAATATGGATGGCGGCAATTGGTGTTGATGGCCACATACACACTGATTCATATCCATCATCGTGCACGACTCGAAAACGCGGATAACATAACGGCAGGCTCGAGCTACCTTGGTCCGGATTCTCCAGATCTCTGGCCTGCGCTGTTGTCTCATTGACATACACACTGATGCGCCCGGCAATACCATGGGCGGTCCGTCTGCATGAACAATCTTTCGTTGCTGGCCGCCCCACGCTTCACGTTCCAGGCACACTGGTTGGTAAGGGGGTCAACTTGTAAGGTCCGTTGAGTCCGATCTCTTTTCTTTCAGGGGCATGCTCTTTTTGTGTGTGCGATTATGATGGCCACTCTGGAACGTGATTCATAAGATATTGCTTCAAATTTGCTGTGCGATAACACTTCCTTGAATACTTGTAGTCATCACTTTTATTGCTCATTGAAATAATTTTGGACATTTATCTGCTGGCCCCAGGCAATTGTCATGTTTGTTGTCTCACTCACTTGATGACAATGTAAAGACTATCAATAAAGCAACTAGCGCAGGCCAGAAATATGGAGAATCCGGACCATGCTGTTAATAGCTCGAGCCTACTGTTAACTCATCCGTGTTTGTCGAGTCATTCACGACGATGGAAACAAATGGAGGTGGAAATGTGCAGCCTTGTACGTTACAACTATGGCTGGCTAACATTCAGAGCGGGATCTAGACGGTTTGCGATGGCACCACTCCTTTTGAACTGCAATAACCCTAAATGGACTTAATATGTTCGCACATTGCATAGTTGCATGCCTCCCTTTATAATTGCAACGCGCCCAACATTAGTCATGATTAAAGAATTACGCGTGCAGAAAGTATTGTTAAGCAGCCACAATACGTCCAACATTATGTCTCACTCAATGAGCAACCAATTCAAGACATTGCACATGTCCAAGTGAGGTCTTAACAACCACAGTACCCCAAGTGCGTGTGACTAGCTCAAGGAGCTAGCATGCACGTAATGGACCAATATGAACAGAGAGGTCCCCAGTTCGATTCCGGCCTGGATTCATTTGCAGATCGCGTTTTTCCGCGTTTTCCGCGGACCGGCACTGAACGCAAATGGTTTTCACCTTTGCGGCGTGCCAAATCACAATATGAACATGTGTAGCATCATGCGGTCAGCTAATGGAATTTCCATTGTTATAATTCTGAAATGTTGACTCACATTTGCTAAATGAAGTAAGGAGTTCAGTTATTAAACAAACTCTTGCTTATGCCCACTCTGATATGGGAAACCAGATGCACATCCATGAAAAGAGTGTGTGTGAGGGAGGGAGGGAGGGAGGGAGGGAGGGAGGGAGGGAGGGAGGGAGGAGGAGGGGGAGGGAGGAGGAGGGAGGGAGGGAGGGAGGGGGAGGGAGGGAGGGAGGAGGGGAGGAGGGAGGGAGGGAGGGGAGGGAGGGAGGGAGGGAGGGAGGGAGGGAGGGAGGAGGGGAGGAGGGAGGGAGGAGGGAGGGAGGGAGGGAGGGGAGG
>RPFO01001984.1:0-88127 GCA_009746045.1 Mesostigma viride | reverse complement strand
GGCAAACGCTATCTGCGAGACCCTGGTTGCCCAGTCGCCTTGCCGTGCTGATGCCCTTGAAAAAAATGCGGCGATTTTCCACCTGGTACGCGGCACCAGCATGCACATGTGCTCCATGCCATAAAACAACATCACCAGGATTGAGCATCACCTCAGTTTTTCCCCCCCCCTCTTGGAGATGTCCCTCTTCCTATAATGGCGGATACTATTGTCGTACGAAACCCAACGTGTGTCGGGTTGTACAGCGATGATGCAACTTACTGGGAAGTATACCTCCCATGCCAAAACTTCACGTGTAAGATCGGAATGGGGCCCTTGTTCTTTGCAGTTAGCCAGGCTTCGGAGCACCAGCAACTCACGTGGCTTAGGCACGTAGGACATGTCCAGCGCAGCATGCAGGATCTTGACCGCCAATCCCACGACGAGCTTCCCAAACGGGCTGTCTTCGTCGATAAGGGCTTGGCTACGTTGCTTTAGAGGGAATGAAAACGTCTGGTGTTCTCGTTGTACTTCCGAAAAAATTCTGTCAAATTTAGTATCCGGAATGTCTTGCGCAGCATTCAGCATCTGCACGCGTACTTCCTCGCTTACGATGCCTCGTATGACAGTGTATCCCCTCTCCCTGATATCCGCCGCACACTTCTTTTGTAAAGGGGTTTCGGCAATGTTCCTCTCACGCAATGCCACGTTTTCAATCGCCTTTTCCCCGGCATTCTTCCGGTTGCCCACACGGTGGTTCTCTTCGGCTTTCGATGCGGCGGGCGTTTTTTTCTTGGCAGGAACCTTCTTGGCCGCCTCCCGCCTTGCTTTTTGCCTTTCCGCCTGCTGCTTCCTATATGCCAGCAATCCACCAGCCCTCTTGATAGCAGCTTTCTGGTCGATGTCGCGCCACCTGTTTGCCTTCATGATTTTGGCTTGCATCTTCTTCATGGCTTTGCACGCCTTGGCGACTTCCTGCTCACTTGCCAAGTCGGATTCCAACATTACTACGGAATCCATCATAGACCGGCAAAGAACAACAGGGTTCAAAAGCAACCGATAATATGTAAAGGCTGTATCGATCGGGAGGACTTCCGCCGTGCAGTGACAGCTATACCAACCTTGAGGACAACATTGACATTATTAATTTACGAGCTGCCAGGACAACAGCGGGTCGCTGCGTGCCTGCCGCCAGAAGGATCGAGGGGGGTGGTACACAAATACCGTACAGGTGGTACACAACTGCAGCCAGGACAACAGCGATCGAGTCGCTGCGTACCTGCCGTGGGAAGGAGCGGGGTGGTACACAAATACCGTACAGGTGGTACACAACTGCAGCCAGGACAACAGCGAGTCGCTGCGTACCTGCCGTGGGAAGGAGCGGGGTGGTACACAAATACCGTACAGGTGGTACACAACTGCAGCCAGCACCACAGCGAGTCGCTGCGTACCTGCCGTGGGAAGGCGGGGGTGGTACACAAATACCGTACAGGTGGTACACAACTGCAGCCAGGACCACAGCGAGTCGCTGCGTACCTGCCGTGGGAAGGAGCGGGGTGGTACACAAATACCGTACAGGTGGTACACGCACTCGATCGATCGGGTGCCATGCTGGCAATTGTAAGATGCATCGTGTATGATGTAGGTATTTAGGTAGTGGCACGCAAATGCATGGTTGTACAGTGCAGTGACAGCAGTACAGGCAGAGGTAATGAGGTATCAACATCTGTCCCCCCGATCACGTGAGCCTGAGGTAATTATTGGATCACGTTAACGGTAATTACCTTGCAGGCAGTACGCAACCGTAGCAATGGCCGCTAAAGATTGTCGATCCGTTTGGGAGTCACAACAGTATGTATCCGCGATGGAATATGCGCGCAGCAATTTCCACGTGGTGGTAAGTTCCTTCATGAGTATTCACATTGTAGTCTTGCTTGTGATTCATCGGCGGGTATATGTATCTGATGGGTAACAATGTCCCGTTGGAAGCACCGTGTCGGGTCGCGGGGTATCTGCTGCCGACCAATACATCGATGGTTACTGACTGTCTTTGATCGCAGTGCTAATGATGGCGCGTGACCATCATAACTGAACGGTCCTGGGTTTGTCGAGCGGTTGCCTGCGTGTGTCTCGCTGTGCGTCTCTGCCCTTGCACCGCAGGCGCAACAGTATAAGCTGCCCGAGCAATTCGATCAAGCGTCCAAAGGGTGTCAGAGCACATCCAACTGGGAGAGACTGGCGGTATCAAAGTACATGCTTGACGCATTGCAGGGCCGTCGGGCTACTTTTTGTAAGCATGTCACAGCTGGTAATGAGGCCATGGAGAAGCCCGGAGAGGTGGCGGGGACCGAGGAGAGTGATGAGGGCGAGGAAGAGGTTGCGCAGGCGGTCAGCGGTGAGAAGAAGAAGAAGGGGACCGAGGAGAGTGATGAGGGCGAGGAAGAGGTTGCGCAGGCGGTCAGCGGTGAGAAGAAGAAGAAGAAGAATGGGAAGGAGTCACCGTATTTGGTTGCGGTGAGTTCCCCTTTGCTTCTTCATGTGCTGCACGTGTACATGGATGTTTGTATACTACTACGAAGTTAGAGGAAGCATGAACGGCAATGCTGGACATGTGTGGACTGTTCTTCTCATGTGTTGTTGCTGTAAACCGTTGCTGTGCTGATTTGTGCATATCCTTGACATGTGTGCAGAGGAGGCAACTAACGCGGGCGGTCCGTTATTGGAGCGGCAAGTGTCTGAAGGAGATGCAGGACCCAGTGGGTGCGTGCTCGCAGGCGGCAGCTGTACCTGGAGAAGGGTTGTCGGGAACACCGGGGGATGCACTTGTCCTGGACGCCGCGGCGTTGTGTCAGATGATCTGCAACGCGCAGTGGCGTCGTTGCCCCACGTGGCGGCTGCGTTGGTTACCGCGGGGAGGGCTCCTTCGGGCCGCGCATGCTGGCACACATGGCACTGTCTGCTCAGGTAGGCGACTGTGTGATTGCTTGTTGCATGCAACATGTTGACGACAATCTTTATTTGCATATGGGAACAGCGCGTTGATTACTTATTCATATGTGACAGCAAAATGTGGCCTGTGCTTTCTCTCCCTGCTGGTGGATGTAATGTTAGGCACAGCACATGCGAATATCGGCTGTCCTCTTTGCTGATACTGCATGAATGACTCAATGCGTAACCCGCTTTCTCTCAGCACTGAATCTGTGGCACGAGAGGGGTGAGGGGGGGCGGCATCGGACAAGATGCTGAAGAGATGTAGAATCAAACAGATGGGAGGGGAAGCCAAAGTTACATGTGCAAGGAGACGTGTCCAGGGGGGGGGGGGGGGCAGAGAATTGGAATTGAGTAGGAGGACAGCCAGATGGTATGGGCAACAGGACGGAAAGAATGTGGGTGTAATGGGGTGCTGGCATGCATGGATGGGTGTAATGGGGTGCTGGCATGCGTGGATGGGTGTAAGGGTGCTGGCATGCATGGATGGGTGTAATGGGGTGCTGGCATGCATGGATGGGTGTAATGGGGTGCTGGCATGCGTGGATGGGTGTAATGGGGTGCTGGCATGCATGGATGGGTGCAATGGGGTGCTGGCATGCATGGATGGGTGTAATGGGGTGCTGGCATGCGTGGATGGGTGTAATGGGGTGCTGGCATGCGTGGATGGGTGTTATGGGGTGCTGGCATGCATGGATGGGTGTAATGGGGTGCTGGCATGCATGGATGGGTGTAATGGGGTGCTGGCATGCGTGGATGGGTGTAATGGGGTGCTGGCATGCATGGATGGGTGTAATGGGGTGCTGGCATGCATGGATGGGTGTAATGGAAGAGAATACGCATCCTTTTTGCCGGGGGCCTTACACCTTTCCCCTAGACTCCTTGTTTTACTTTATTCTGTGGGAACATGCAGCTGGGAGGCATCCACATGCATGGAGTAACGGCTCCACTTGGGCAGCCAGGACATGCGACCACTGGGCCGCTCCGCGAGGGCCTGGCAACGGAAGGGAGACTGCCGAAGAAGCAGGCCACAGGGCCGCTCCGCGAGGGCCTGGCAACGGCAGGGAGACTGCCGAAGAAGCGGGCCACAGGGCAGCCCCGCGAGGGCCTGGCAACGGAAGGGAGACTGCCGAAGAAGCAGGCCACAGGGCAGCCGGGGAGGGCGGCACAGAGGCCGGGGGCGGAGGCGGAGGTGGCGGGGAGGGGGGTGGAGGAGGGAGTTCGCGAGACGATGGCGGCGGAGGGGGACACGGGGGGGAAGGCGGAGGCGGCGGGGAGGGGGTGGAGGAGGGAGTTCGCGAGACGATGGCGGCGGAGGGGGACACGGGGGGGAAGGCGGAGGCGGCGGGGAGGGGGGTGGAGGAGGGAGTTCGCGAGACGATGGCGGCGGAGGGGGACACGGGGGGAAGGCGGAGGCGGCGGGAGGGGGGTGGGGAGGGAGTTCGCGAGACGATGGCGGCGGAGGGGGACACGGGGGGAAGGCGGAGGCGGCGGGGAGGGGGTGGGGGAGGGAGTTCGCGAGACGATGGCGGCGGAGGGGGACACGGGGGGGAAGGCGGAGGCGGCGGGAGGGGGGTGGGGGAGGGAGTTCGCGAGACGATGGCGGCGGAGGGGGACACGGGGGGAAGGCGGAGGCGGCGGGGAGGGGGGTGGAGGAGGGAGATCCAGAGACGATGGCGGCGGAGGGGGACACGGGGGGGAAGGCGGAGGCGGCGGGGAGGGGGGTGGAGGAGGGAGTTCGCGAGACGATGGCGGCGGAGGGGGACACGGGGGGAAGGCGGAGGCGGCGGGGAGGGGGTGGGGGAGGGAGTTCGCGAGACGATGGCGGCGGAGGGGGACACGGGGGGGAAGGCGGAGGCGGCGGGGAGGGGGTGGGGGAGGGAGTTCGCGAGACGATGGCGGCGGAGGGGGACACGGGGGGGAAGGCGGAGGCGGCGGGGAGGGGGGTGGAGGAGGGAGTTCGCGAGACGATGGCGGCGGAGGGGACACGGGGGGGAAGGCGGAGGCGGCGGGGAGGGGGGTGGGGAGGGAGTTCGCGAGACGATGGCGGCGGAGGGGACACGGGGGGGAAGGCGGAGGCGGCGGGGAGGGGGTGGGGGAGGGAGATCCAGAGACGATGGCGGCGGAGGGTGACACGGGGGGGAAGGCGGAGGCGGCGGGGAGGGGGTGGAGGAGGGAGATCCAGACTCGAGGCATGCGGAGGTGGGGCCGGGGGCGGAGGCGGAGGCTGAGGAAGCGGGGACGGGGGGGCGGCGGTGGTGGTTGAGTTGTCCTCCACCGATGAGGAGCCTAGCGTCAGCGTCATTGGGAAGCCAAAAAAGAAGAAGAGGAAGGTGGTAGTGGCGTCGCCAGGGCCGCAGACGAGGAGGAGGCGGGCTGCACAGCAGGCTGCGGAGACGTCGAACACGGGGGGGAAGGACGGAGATCCAGACTCGAGGGGTGTGGAGGTGGGGACGGGGGCAAGGCGGAGGCGGCGGGTACGGGGGGGACGAGAGAGTTCCAGAGAGGATGGCGGCGGAGGGGGAGACGGGGGGGAAGGCGGAGGCGCTGCAGAAGGGGAAGCGTGGTGCGAGGCAGAGAGCGGAGGCGGCGATGAAGGTAGTGGTGGTGGTCCATCCTCAGGCGAGTGCGGCGGCAGAGGGGACGGTGGGGAAGCCGCCAGGGCCACAGTCGAGTGAGAAGGCAGCGGGGGTGAAGGCGGGAGACTGCGCCGATCTTCCCCTCGACCTTGCTAAGGATGATGATGATGCAGGGACTGCCAGCCCTGTGGAGATCGATCGCACCACTGACCCGGCATTTCCGGCAGAGTGTCCTGGTCCCGACGAGGACTGCAGGCACTGCACGGAGAGTGCGGAACTGTTGAGAAAGCACGGTGAGCACAGGGTGAAGGCTGGCCGGGAGCACACGGGGAAATGGGGGGATAACAGCTGTGCCCCAGACGCTGCCATCGAGTTTGCCAACGCGGGAGCTGCGGTGGTGTCTGGTGGCGGGTCGGGCTAGCACAGCTTCTCACGGGTCGAGCGAGGGGTCGCGCCCATGACCCCCAGCGATGCGAGCTGGGCACGTGCATCATCCGGTGGTTTATCGCTATCGATACAGAGCCGCGCAAGAATTACGAGAAGTGGCAGAAGAGGGTGCACAAAGGATGCGCTGATGCAGCGCAGGTGCCGGTGGGCAAATTCCTGGGTGCTTCCCGCTGCTTGACGACTGTGATGTGGCATCTGCAGGGGTGCGACCTCCGCGAAGTAGGCCACACATGTCGGCCCACGGAGGAGCTGCTCGTGAAGCTTCCTATCGACTGCCACATGAAGTGCACGCCATCGCGACGCAATGCTGGACACTCCATCCTCGAGGCCATCCAGATGGCGCTGACCCAAGGGTGCGGCACCAACGGTAAGACGTTGTGCACCCCTGGGTGCGCGGGTTTCCATGAACGCTCTGTACGAGTCTTCAAGACTGTCCCGACCATGATCCCGGTCATGGACTTCTTCATGGAGAGACTGCCGGCAGAGACTGCGCACCAACTGCCGGAAGAGATCGTGGTACGCATCACGGTGGGGGGCGAAGAGCGTAAAAGGTACGAGGTGACTGCGTGGCTCTGCGCCGTCCTCGTGTATAAACAGGAGAAGCACTGGCAGCTCCTACGGCGCGCTGGCAGGGCCGCGGCGTGGCGTGAAGTGGACAGTTTTGTTCACCCCAGGAACACCGTGCCCTTGGAAGGTGCAATTGGCGACAGGGCCAAGGACACGCTAGCCTGCATGTATATTGTGGCTGAGGCACACCCTCTTTAGGTGTTCACCATGCACGCATGTATCCTGGGGTTCCCGGCTTTGTCTCAATAGCTGCAGCTCCAGTTTCATCCTGTCATGGCCTGACAGGAGCATTGGTCCAAAACTTGAATCCTGGACACATGTATGGAGTGAGAGATGTATTCCTGGACGAATGCATGATGAACAAGGCCCACATGGATCGAGCACACTTGTTGCCCACATTGCATTAATGCCCATGCAGCTTTGTCAAGAAGGCTCCACGCCTATGATAATATGTTTTACTACCCAGGGTAAGGATGACCCTGCATGGTGTCAAGGAGACAGCCTGGTGTGATTGCATCCCCTATGCATCTGCTGACCTTGGGACTGTTTTAAATGCATTGCACCCACACTGTATAGATGCCAGGCGGTGCTACTGAGCATTTCAGATGGCACCTGTGACCTGACTAGATCCTTTATACTGAAAGAAGGACGGGTGTATCAGTTCCCCTGTTGTTGTGTATAGCCATCAAGGATATCATGGTAGCTAGCATTATATTAAGTGAGACAACTATAATTCTTAGGGTTATTTTGCTCCACGAGGGCCCCAGCAGGAGCGAGTTACTAATTAAGTCTGGGCCGCTGTTGTTAGGCTATATAGTAGTGGACCTACATGTACATAGCACCGTCTTGGGGAGACATCCACTATCTTTGTTGGGGAAAAGAAGTTGTCCGCGACCCCACAACGGCCACACGATACTATTCCATGAATTAATTTGTTATGTTCGAAAGGTACGTGTTACAAATATAGGAATTAATAACATGAAATCATGTAACACATGTGCAGCTGACTAGGGGCATATTAGTTGTCTCACTTCAAATATGGCGTTGGATCGTGCCATGCGTCCATGTCCCAGTTAATAGGGTTTTTACTACATATTATGTGATACAACCTGTTGGTGATGGGTGTAAACTGCCACCTACTCGATCTGGGTGCACAAGTGCACACGCACCTCCATGTATTCCAGGAAGCACGCTAGACAGGACCCCTAGGGTAGAGAGCTTAGATACAACAGTGTTGGCTTCATGTTGTAGATAGCTTTGACCGGTAGGATTGCGTGTCCCCATCCATCCATCCATCCATCCATCCATCCATCCATCCATCCATCCATCCATCCATCCATCCATCCATCCATCCATCCATCCATCCATCCATCCATCCATCCATCCATCCATCCATCCATCCATCCATCCATCCATCCATCCATCCATCCATCCATCCATCCATCCATCGGGGTTAATGCTCCGTGACTCCGCGACGCGAGCACGAGTTTAATTATATAATTCATTAATGTAGTCCAGCAGCAAATCAAAATTAATTAATTAAACTCGTGCTCGCGTCGCGGAGTCACGGAGCACGTGTCTATTAAATAATTAATTAATGTGCACAAAATTAATTAATTCCTTAACTAGCTTATTAATTAATTGGCGTGTCACGAGTTGAATACAAAATTTAAACTGATGAATTGGCGTCTCCGCATGTGCAGAGGACATGCATGGGGGTGCTAGTCCTCTTTAAGTGATTTGGAGAAAGATGATGGACATGGCCACGTGGGCCCATGGTCATGAATTTATTGATTAATTAATAGACACGTGACTGTGCAGGTCATAGAGGCCAACAAGCCCCATGCAGTGGGGAAGGAACGTGTTTTCACACGAGGGCGGCATGCCAACCAAGACCCCTAGGGTCGCGACCATCACAAAGAGAACATAGAACTGTTTTGTAGATCGCTTTGACCGGTAGGATTGCGTGCACCCCTCCCTCCCTCCCTCCCTCCCTCCCTCCCTCCCTCCCTCCCTCCCTCCCTCCCTCCCTCCCTCCCTCCCTCCCTCCCTCCCTCCCTCCCTCCCTCCCTCCCTCCCTCCCTCCCTCCCTCCCTCCCTCCCTCCCTCCCTCCCTCCCTCCCTCCCTCCCTCCCTCCCTCCCTCCTCCCTCCCTCCCTCCCTCCATCCATCCCTCCCTCCATCCATCCACCCACCCTAAACCCTAGCTCCCTCCCTCCCTCCCTCCCTCCCTCCCTCCCTCCCTCCATCCATCCAGCCTAAACCCTCCCTCCCTCCCTCCCTCCCTCCATCCATCCATCCATCCGGGTTAATGCTCCGTGACTCCCCAGTGGAAGCACGAGTTTAATTATATACTTAATTAATGTGCACATGTGTGTGCATGGGCAAAAGCTGGCTAAGTCAATCAAAAGACGATATAATAATTTAGTACTTAATAAGTTAATTAATAAGACATGTGCACCGTGTGTACAACAGGCATCAGTAATCACCGATAAGTAAACCAAGGCAACCACGATGTTAGATCATGGATCCAAGTCGACAAAGCTGCTGTCACGGTATCCTACATGTCCTAACCCCTGACACGCGGGAGGGGCACCGTGTTCCGTGGTGTCCCTGGAGCGTTCTCTGGGCAAGGCCTGGAAACAAAAGGCCGAGCATTGCGAAACAACTCCTCCACTTCAGACATCGTGGGTAGCTTGAAAGCAAGGGGGCCCAACCTTTTGGTGTGGTAATAGACATTGTGACACAAGTTAAATAGCCCTGAATCCACAGAATTCACGAAGAGAGCGCGGCCCTTATGCCGGAACAAGGATACCACCATTACAAGGAAGGAGTACACATCATGGTCTCGCTGCGCTGTCACCACCCCTCCTGGCATGCCGGGCTGGTCCACTGTTGCGGGATGCCACCGAGGCTGACGATCCTTACCAGCCTGATGCGTGAAAATCCGTTCCCCCCCTCTTGTCGCCAGGCCGAGATCTGCAATACGGATTATCGGATGTGAACTTCCTGGCGCCATGGTGTAGAGAAAATTATCGAGCTTGACGTCATTGTGTATAATGTTAACGCCGTGCAAGCCAGCCAATGCCTTTGCACAGTCTGCAAGGACGCTGGGTGAGCAAACTTCGAAAAAACGCTGATTTTCCGGGGCATCACGGGCAGCATGCAAGTCACCACTCATTCTCTCCATGACAATACCACCTACTTCACCGCACGTGGACCAGAGCCCTTCTACTGCAGGGCAGACCTGCGGGCCAGCTATAGACATGAAACCGGCCTCCTTGGCCACTGCCACAACGGCGGTTATAACAGCCTCCTGGTAGTTTACCAGCAGCGTGTCTCGTCGAAGGCTTGCCAGCTTTACCACTAGCGTAGCCTCGCCACCTGGTGCACTCGAGCTAGCAGGGATAGCGTATAACGTGCCATGAGCACCTTTTCCTATACGGTCACCTGACAATTTCACTGCGATGAAATGCGTCAACTTGCTAGCGCTGTGAGAAACCTTTTGATCATAATTCGTGAGCCGCTGCAATGCAATGCTCCAATCGGACGGTGCATTGGTTTGCAGCTCAACGTCCCTGCAAGCGTGCGAGTCCGCGCCGTTGAACACACGCGACACCCTATGCAACGCGGTGCATGTGCGCAGTCTGTAAGTCCGTGAATTAAAAGCCTGTCTCGCCCTTAATGCCGACAGGGTTCCCGGCGACAGGTCCTGTCTGTTGGTCGACATTTTTCTTTTGCAGCTGGCCATCGTCGGTAGGTATGAATGATGTCGATGTCCGTGAATTACGATGATACACGAGGTAGTCTATACCTAGGATCGAGAGCTTCTTCTTGTATGGCAATGCCGGCAGGGCGATGACGGTGACGGCCGTCACCGTCATCGCCCTCGACGGGCGTGATGAAACGGACCTGGTTGATAGGCGGCAGCTATTGACAATATAGGCCGTTTTTTATTACTCCGAATAAAGAGTTAAGAGGTTGGCCCTCGCCAGGGCGATGACGGGGCGATGACGGGGCGTTCACGCGCGTGATGAATAGAACCTGTTTGATAGGCACCGGCTATTGGTAATATAGTTTGTTGATTAAGAGAAGAGTTTAGATGTTGGCCCGTCGAGGGCGATGACGGTGACGACCGTCACCGTCATCGCCCTCGACGGGCCCGATGAAAAACCGATGTTTGATATGCGGCAGCTATTGGTAGTATAGGTCGTTGACTATTACTCCGAATAAACAGTTAACAGGTTAAGGCCCTCGGCCGGGCGATGACGGGGCGATGACGGGGCGTTGACGCTCGTGATGAATAGGACCTGTTTAATAGGCGGCGGCTATCGCTAATATATAGGTCGGATATTTGTGTAGCACCCCCCTCCTTCCCACGGCAGGTACGCAGCGACTCGCTGTTGTGCTGGCTGCAGTTGTGTACCACCTGTACGGTTTTGTGTACCACCCCCTCCTTCCCACGGCAGGTACGCAGCGACTCGCTGTTGTCCTGGCTGCAGTTGTGTACCACCTGTACGGTTTTGTGTACCACCCCCTCCTTCCCACGGCAGGTACGCAGCGACCGCTGTTGTCCTGGCTGCAGTTGTGTACCACCTGTACGGTTTTTGTGTACCACCCCGCTCCTTCCCACGGCAGGTACGCAGCGACCCGCTGTTGTCCTGGCTGCAGTTGTGTACCACCTGTACGGTTTTTGTGTACCACCCCGCTCCTTCCCACGGCAGGTACGCAGCGACTCGCTGTTGTGCTGGCTGCAGTTGTGTACCACCTGTACGGTATTTGTGTACCACCTCCCTCCTTCCCACGGCAGGAATGCAGCGACCCGCTGTCGACCCGCTATTGCACTAAACCGCGTGCATCATTGCACATTAGGTGTGGCAGAATATCACCATGCACCCTCCTTCCCACACAAATCTCTGCTGCCCATGTGCGGCGTGGACATACAACAACAACTACTACAACAGGCTTTTTCCCGCAAATCTCACCACCCGGTTCTCAAGTCGAACGACGACATAACTTTTACGAGTCCATTTTTCCTCGCATAGTGACTAACTAACTGTATCGCGGCGTGAACACTCCCGCAGACATCTCAGGTGCAGGCGGCAGCCTTTGCATTAGCGGACATGTCGAATGATACAGGGGAGCGGTCCCCCATGAGCTCGGCGGATACGGGATCCTATCCCTCCGACTCGGAGGAGTCATTCCGGTCGGGAGGGACACTGTATTCGACGGAGTCGTTGCCGGCGGTAGTCGAAGAATTTTTGCGGACCCATTGCGATTTGGCAACGGTAACCGAGAATCTGTCCTTATCGCAGAAGAGCATTGCCGGACGATTACACCGCATGAGGGTTGCTGACCAGCACAGGCCTGATGAGCCGGCATGGTTCGGCCAAGATATGGAGCCCGGAATCCTCGGGTGCATTGTTGACCTACTCGGCCCCCTGGAACGCGCGAGGGTCAGCGTAATGAGCAAAGAAGTGCGTTTGATAGTGCAGCAGCACAAGTGGCAGATCAAGACCGGTATTCATTGGAGGGAGGCGGAGCATTTGGAGGCAGAGTACGGCCCTATTGACGACATCGCAGCACCTACGCGCATGCTCATCACTGGCACCTTATTCGATCCCACCCGGGCTAATCCCATCAGGAATAACAGCATCACGTTGGAGCTGTCTGCATCCACCCTGGAGGCATACGGCACCACATTTCGCAAGCTCATGTCGGATGTGAAGTCGCGTCTGCGCCGGCAGCCTCCCACCTGCCTGGGGAACTTGTTCTCGCTTCGCGACATTCCCGCAGACCTGGGCAGTCAGTGGAGCATGGAATACGTTGCCCAGTGGCGGCAACATGAAGACGAAAGGCGCGGCCACGACCTGCTGCCCCCAGAGGAAATGGAGAGGCAGCTCGTGGCAGAGTGGAACCACGTATGGCAGTCGCCGATCATGTGGGGTCTGTACAGCATTGTGGTCTTCACCAGCTGCCAGGCTTGGGGAGAGGGGTGGGAGTCCGCGGGGCATACTAGGGACTATTGGGATCGTGCAGGGTGGGCAACTTTGCTGGAGTCCATGCCTACACTTGATCCCGTGGTTCTCGCCGGCGCCGTCTTGTTGACGCACCCAGCGGCTACCAACGTCCTTAAAGAGCGGTTGCAGGAGCCCTGCACGTTGCGGCTGCTGCGTGGAAGAGGGTCGCACCTGGTTGAGGAGGCACGGACAACGTGCATGCGCGACGGCAATCGATTTGGGCGGTCTACCCAGAACACGTATGGGCAGGCAGGACGCTTTCTGGGCGAGTGTGGCCGGTGGCTCTACACTATCAGTCGGAGTGCCGTCCCGACCCTCATGGGCGTGAAAGTGGTTACTCGTATCTAGAACACCAGTCTTTGTGGATGCGTTTCAGTCAGCTGTGATCGAGTTGCTGGTGGTTGTTACCTGTGGGACATTTCTTGTGGGGGGAGACTTGGTCCATATCTCAGGCTTGTCTTACATGATGCAGTGGCACTTTGGTGCTGGAGGGTTAATTGTGGCCCGGCCTGCCGGTTTAGCTTCAGTGCTCTCATGTCGGCCTTTCCCTTGGCCTGTCGTGGTCTTGTTGTTACCACCTATTGACAGTGCCAATATCTTTTGACAAGAGCTTTCAGTTATGTCTACTGTTTTATTTTCAGGTCGTCTGTGACTGACGCCACATGGGATGAGATAGGAGGTACTCGGCTATCATTGGTAATTACTTTAATGCATGCCCATTGGGCCATGCATAGTGTATATTTTTTATGCATGCACGCCATTATGTATCGCTGGGTCCATCCCATCAAATGCTTGTTTATTGCCAGGTCTGGTGGAAGTCCGTAAGTACTTGCGTGTCATGCGCATGGGCATGTTTATAGTACTATGCTAATCTCTTTAGAAACATAATTACACGGAAGTTACAAATCTCATCTGCATCATGCCCCAAGACACTACATTAACCTATCAAATAAAATTATAACATGCCTCCGTTGGGAGATGATGTAGCACATATTCCTTGCTGAATGGGTGGAGGTGGGTCAAGCCGCGACATCGAAATAAGGTAACTCTAACCTATCTAGTCTACAAAATCCTAACTACACTTCTCCCCAAAGCGCCCCTTCCGCTTTGGGGGAGGGGGCTTGCCCACAGGGGCTGGCGTGTCAGCCGGGACATTGGTCATCCACCTCTTCTTGTTCTGCATAGGAACAGCTAGAGAGCGAAGAAGTGCGGTGTGGGGACCCCTTCTCGTGGTAATGCGTTACATGTACTCCCCACCGGGCTTTGCTCTTCATGGGTTCATAAAGACAACAATTATTCAGTAAGAATTTAATAAATTAGGAACATAGATCCGTTGGGAGTCACTGTTACACATGTCACTGTTACACATATATACCTGCAAAGGGGCATATGATTTTTAATACATTCTGAGCTACAACCTGCACGTGCATGGGTTTAGTTAACTGGCACCTATACTAGAGGCCTGACATGGGGTGGAGCTTCAGTGCTTCCCCGCCTTCTCCTTCTCCCACACTGGGTGCTCCGCCTCCTTCTTCTCCGGCCCTGCCCGTGGGTGCACCGGCCCCGCCTCCTCCTTCTCCTCACGGGACGATTCGCGCTCCACGCATGGCAGCAGCATCAGTTAGCACGGGCAAGACATAGCAGTAACCGCGCTATGGCTGTTCTAGCACCAGCCTAGCAGCCTGCCATGATCAGTCAGCAAACCCACGACAGCTAAACCCTTGGCTGACACAACCAGTCCATGCATCATTAAGTATGGGTACGGGGAAAGCTTCCCGCATATCCATGCCCATATGGATGGCAGCAACACAAGGACTGGCACCCTAGCCCCCCCGTGCACACACAAAAACGTGGGTCGTGGCTTCCACGCCCCATCCGTCATGCATGACAGCGCGTAATTTACTCGCATTCACACCGGGCTGCATCCCAGCGCCGTTGCTGTCCCCATGTGACACGTCGGCTGATTAAGCAGATACACAGCTGAGTCTGATGTAAACCGCTAAACCCCAAACCCATGCACACCACAGTCAAGGACGCGTGCATGTCAAGCCATGCCAATTGTGAACCGTACAGCAATTTACTTTTCAAGCCTGAAGAGGTGTATAGGAGATAGTAGCCTGGAAGAGGTTACAGGGGCACATGTCCATTAGCGAGCGGAACAACACAGCATACACCCTACAAGCGTACCGCACAATGTCCTCCTGCAATTGTCTGCAGATCTCCCAATGCCGCAGACATCTCCACTGCTCTCATGGCGATTGCAAATGCTTGATGCCGCACCTCTGCTTACAGCAGAAAAGCTTCCTCCGGGCGAGGCACCTGACTGGAACCAACACCCATTCCTTGGCTTCACAACGTGGCCATGACAGCATCGTGAATCTGCTTCGCCAACGCCCACACTTCAGGACCCGCGCCCTGCACCGCCATGGCCACAGGCTGCACCGCTGCAATCGATGCAGCATTCACTGCCTGCGCCGCACCATGTACTGCATGCACGAAAGCCAATCCTGGCTCGGTTATCATGGTCTTGCCCGATTCCTGCTGCTTCTTCTTCTTCGATGCGGTCATGCGCACTTTATACCCTTCCTCTCCAAGCACGCCTTCAGCACCTGGCTCGTGCGGTGCTGAATATGCTTCTGAAGGCGCGCCTTCTAAACACGAAATGTTGGCAATGTATGATTCCCAAACGGCATGATAGGCACATAATCAGTCCCATTAATTGCTTTGCGGCAGTCAATGCACCAGAACACCTGTTGAAAAAAGAAGGTTATGCGCGCTAGCGATTACCCGCGGCAAGAAGCAATCAACACGCCTCGCTAACAACTGCAACCACAATGTAATTCATGACGGGCCACTCACCGCTACCCTGCTCTCCTGATTCAATGTCTCCCCATTCTCAAGGCCTCCATTGTAAACCTCTCCGTCTTCACCATCGTCATCGTCTTCCTCTTCCTCCACTCCGACGTATCCGTGTTTCCTTTTCCTAAGATACCTAGGGTTGTTCAAGTCGTATGTGCGGCGTTGGCACACTTCCAACAAAATTTTGGCCGCCTCTACCCATTACCATTTATTCGTACTATCATAACATATCCAGGCGTTTGAAAAATCATTCCCTCGTTCGAACTTCTACCCCTGGGCGTCCATGACGAGGCAGTCACGACGGGACGCAGATGCACAAAAATAAAACAAGGCGACATCCCTTCAATCATTGACCAAAAAACAGAATACGCGCAGAACTTGGATTTCAACACCACGCACCCATTACCAGCGAGCACGGCTGGCCTGCAACCGCCATCATTTCATAACCAGAAGCCAGGGCCCACACTCCATCCCGTTACCTCATCTTCCACGCACGGCTTCCGCTGCTTCCCTCTGCTCTTTCGCATTCTCCGCCAGCAACCTCGCCTTCTCCTCGTCCAACAATCCACTAAGAATAAAATCCCCTCTATTGGACGCCATTCAGACGAACTTTGCTAGCGTCTTTTCACCGGCCCCAGCACACATAATCTATAGCCGCTTAATGACAACGGCCGACAACGACAACTGCTGAATAGGCGAAAAAGGCTGATAACTACATTTTTATATTTCGCTGCATTTGCTAATAGACACGCACGTTCTCCCACTTCTCCATTACAATATAATTATCCATCTGGCCGTGT
The DNA here is from genome assembly GCA_009746045.1 of Mesostigma viride. Taxonomy (NCBI): domain Eukaryota; kingdom Viridiplantae; phylum Streptophyta; class Mesostigmatophyceae; order Mesostigmatales; family Mesostigmataceae; genus Mesostigma; species Mesostigma viride. The sequence goes on along the minus strand of RPFO01001984.1, from coordinate 71,888 downwards.
ACAGGCAAAGATCCCCGAAGTAACTTACTGAAACGTATCTTACAGCATCGGATCACTGGCACCTAATCTACAGGTGGTAGATTACCAACCAAGACCCGTCGCGGTAATTTACTCTGTCGGTAATGTACTACCAAAGATGTGCAGTCGTAACGTTACTCTTACTTACGGCTAGTAAAATTACTACCATATCATCCTACGTAGTAATGATTACGGCGTTGGATCTCACGCCTCGGATCTAGGTAGTAAGATAAGACCTCGTAATTTACGCCTCGGATGCTTTTTACCACCCTCGTACGAAAAGTATAGTGATGGATGGATGGATGGATGGATGGATGGATGGATGGATGGATGGATGGATGGATGGATGGATGGATGGATGGATGGATGGATGGATGGATGGATGGATGGATGGATGGATGGATGGATGGATGGATGGATGGGTGCAAACAGTCCTACCGGTCTAAGCTATCTACAACGTACAGCTATCTACAACATCTATATACAAAATCTATCAACAACAACTCTACCCTAGGGGACCTGTCTGGCGTACGTGCTTCCCGTATGTTTGCACACGCGGGCGCTTACACGGGGGGGGGCTCGTTGTCCTCTATGGCCTGGGCCCACTTGGCCTTGTCCATCATCTTTTTCCAAATCACGGAGAGCTAGGCCTAGGCCCCCCATAAACTCTACTAGCTGTTCTTTGAAGTTGCACGGGCCTTGCGGCGTCTAACATCACGGGGCCCGGCCCACGTCAGGAGGTGCCGGCCAGGCTGAGCTGGGCGCAGTCCCGCGGGGGGCCCACGTGAGAGGTGTCGATCTACCTGGTTGCAGTGCGAGCTAGGTACGCGTGCCCTACTAGCTGCAGGCGCCGCTGCTTAATGGCTTGGTGATGTATGGTGTTTCCGGCCCCACCGTCTAGGTCATCTAGTCGCTCTACACGTAAGCCAGCCATAATTTCAATGCACAAGGATACACATTTCCATCACCATTCATCTTCATCATCCTGAACGACTCGAACACGCGGACAAGATAACGGCAGGCTTGAGCTACCATGGTCCGGATTCTCCCGATTTCTGGCCTGCGCTGGTTGTCTTGATCCTTGATATATGGCTTGCCAAGGTACAGGTCCTCCTTGCGGACATGATCAGCATATCCTACTCTGAAAATGGATCGCAGCATGTTGGTGACCGCGCCCTCCAGCTTGCGGGCCAGGTCGGTCATGAGGGTCCACGTCTCGGCCCCATATACGTAATCTTGAACAGGCAGGACGAGGACCTTAACCCGTGTTTTTTTAATTACAACGCGATATATCGCGTTGTAAGCTTTTTTTAGAACGCGTATAGCACCTAAGGAAATTTTTTTCATTAATTAATTAATTAATTATCAACATCACTCCGTTGGGAGTAGATGTAGCACATAGCCCTGAGAAGGGGCATATGGCTTTTAATACATTCTAGGCTACTTCATGCAAGGGTGGGAATGTAAGCTACCCCTGCTCTAGGTGCACCAGGGCACCCGCACCCTCATGGTCTATCACGCTATGCCCGGGTAAGGGTTTTTTTTTTCATGGTCATGTATATACTTTCCTGAAAGCCCATAAATCAAAGGATTTTTTGAGCTACTCATACCTACAAAATGCTAATTCATTAGAGAGATACACTGGTTTGAATACAGGGGGGTCTGACCATGACCGCGATTTCTTGACCCTAGGTCACAAGTCATGTGCTTATTCACAAATGGTTCATGAAAAAAATCTGGCTTCTTGCACAAGCTATGGGCAACATATGCAGGCTCTGTGAAACAAAACTCAGGCCCATTGGGCCACTGGAGCTATTTTTCATTAGCATCACAATTACAACGCAGTACAACACAGTGGGAAAAATGAGAGCCCTTCACAACATGACGCAACGCCACAAGCCCCATAAACGGGGCCATAGAGCTTGGAGGGTCAAAACGTTGAAAATAGGTGTTGTATAAGTTATACAGCATCAAACATGCATCAAACATCATGACTGGATGACCTAATATGACTGAATCAGGCAGCCATAGCCAAAGCATCATCCACTCTCACAACGTGTTGAGCACATGCCTCGTGGGAACGGAGGTGCTGGGTTGTCATTCCATAACGCGTGCAATACTGAAAGAAAGAGGCACGTGTAATGCAAGGCTTGGATAGGTTGAGTGATCCATGAGCTTACATGCAGGCAAAGATGACGCTGGAATGCATGCTAGCAAATGGTGGCAAGATGCTAACAACACATGATTATACACCATGATTATGGGCACCTAGCTGATCTTCTTGCACAATCAACGCAGTATAAACCATCAACATCCAATCCTCACGATATATGCACGGCTTGACGACGTATACAGCACCTACATACTGCACAACTGCAACCTGCTATGGCTGACACTGATGCAAGCAACGTCGAGTAGGATGGCGGTCTTAGAGAGGCTGGGCAGAGGTCGGTAGAAATAAGTGGAAAACTGGCAGAAACTAGGTAGAAACACGATATACTTACGCCTGCAAGCACCATTGAGCCGGTGGCAGAGGCCATTTCCAGGAAAATACAGCATACCGTAGCAATAGCCACGGTCACGCCTTACGCTATTTGCAGGCACCATCATGCCCGGAGCTACCCAATAAAAGTCTGCACAAATCTCGGTTTAGCCGAGAGTCCGGGCGTTCGGAATGAATAAACATGTGTTAAGAAGTCCCGGCCCGCTCTACCGCCAGGACCCCAAGGTCTTGGCCGCCCGGCACCGCCTCAAGCGTAACCGGGACCCGCTGCAGAAACCACTGCTCCAGGCCGCCCTTGTGGAGGCCTACGAGCACGCTCAGGACGCGGAGGCGGCCCAGTGCATCGCGGATGCCAAGGCCTGCCAGGCTCGCAACCAGGGCAAGGACATGTGGTACCACCTCGACCGGCTCGGCGGCCGGCGGCAGCGCACCCCGGTGGAGCACACGGGGGACGGCACGGCGCCGGTAAGCCTCGACCGCTGGTTGGCCCACAATGTTTCCTTGACCGGTGGGGCTCGCGCCCCCCCCCCGCCGCTTCACCCCGAGACGGCCGCCCGCCTCGGGGTCGCCGGACCCCCGCCGCCGCCAGCGCCCAGCGCCCCCCTCCTCGGCCGCGGACTACCAAGTCCCCGCCTTGAAGGAGGGCTGCCTTGCCACCAACGACGTCGTCCACCCCTTCACTTTGGAGGAATTGGACGGCGCCCTTGCTCGCCTGCGGTACGATGCGGCGGTCGGTGCCGACCACCTTTCTGCTGAGCTGCTGAAGACCCCTGATCTGGCGGTAAGGGATCTTCTGCTGGCGTTCTGCAACCGTGTCCTGCTCTCTGACGAGCCTCCGCCTGCTGAGTGGCAGACGGCCATCCGCGTCATGCTGTACAAGAAGGGCTCTGCTGCTGACCCCGGTAACTACCGGGGTGTCTGCCTCCAGAGCGCCGCGCTGAAGGTCTTCATGCGCATGATGCTGCACAGGCTCCGCGCCGCGCTGGACCCACACCTGGGTGAGTCTCAGATGGGTTTCCGTCGTGGTCGTAACACTGTCATGGCTGTGTTTGTCGCGCGCCGGTTGATGGAGGAGGTGCGTCGCCTTCCCCCCGACAGTTTGCCGCTGGTCTTCATTTTTGTTGACTATATCAAGGCCTTTGACACGGTTCTCTGGGAGGCTCTTTGGGCCATCCTAGCTCTGGATCGGGTACCACCTGCGTTTATTGCTGCCATTCGCCGTCTGTATGAGGGTTCACAGGCAGTAGTGCGGACTGCGGAGGGCACCACTCCACCATTCCCCCTTCACCACGGGGTGTGGCAAGGTTGTGTCCTGTCCCCATACCTGTTCATTATTGTCGTGGATCACGTCATGCGCCGGGCACGTGCGCGCTTTACTGCTCTTAAGGGGTTCGAGCCAGGCTTGGACATCCTTAACGTGAAAGAGCACGGCGGGGTTAGACCTGGTTACCGCCTTGCCGACCTGATTTATGCGGATGATACCACCCTCATCGAGAGCCCCGAGCACATTCAGACCTGCAGCTGGACTGCAGGCCTGGGCCTGGAGGCGCGGGCGGTGGGGCTGGAGATTAGTGTCAAAACTGAGGCGATGGTGATAGGAGCATCCAGTAAACCACCGCTGCCGCGCCTGCTCGACGGGACGGAGGTCCCGTTCCGCGACCGCTTCAAGCTGTTGGGGAGCTGGCTTCCTGACACTGCCGACGATGTGGACACCCGCATCGGCCTTGCCTGGGCCAAGCTCCGTTCGCTCACACCCTACTGGCGCTCGAAGGGCCTTAACGGGCACCGCAAGCGCATGCTCTTCAAGGTCCTCGTCCTCACGGTGCTCACGTATGGCGCCGAGGCGTGGACCCTCCCACCCAAACTGGCAGCTCGGCTCGACGGCACAGTTTACAGGATGCTCCGGCAGGTCCTTAATGTAGGGTTTTCCGAGCGTCCGTCCTCAGAGTCTTTGTATCATGGCATGCCTCGTGTTTCGGACGAGATTAGGCAGCGTAGGATAGCATTTGTAGGACACCTTGCACGCACCAGCCAGGTCGACACCAGCCTCGGTCTGGCCGGCCCCCAGCGGCTTGGACAGCCAGGGCGGCACATTCTGACCTGGCCTGGCCCCAAGGACATTCCCAAAAGGGTAGGGAAACCTGTCACGAACTACGTTCAGATGTTGCTGGACGACCTAGTGGTCCCAGCCCAGTTTGAGCACCGCATCCACTCTCTCTCCCGTCTTTGGACTGCCATGCAGGACAAGACGCGGTGGAAGGAGATTGTCAAGGCGCACACGCCCGACCCTGTGGGCAAGCCACCTCCCCCCAAGCGGAGGAGACGTTTTGATGAGTAGTGCAGTTAGGATTTTCTAGATAGAGTTAGGATAGTTCGATCACGCGGCTTCCTCCACCCCATCCATCATGAAATATGTGCTACATGACCTCCCCACGGAGGCATGTTATAATTTAATTTAATTTAATTTAAGAAGTCGAAACACCATGGAAATACCAAGCATGGTGCCGCAGCAGACCCGAGTCTTGACCTAATAATATGTATGCCGGTTTCCAGGGTTTCCGCATGAAAGTTGGGTGAGAAACTGGAAAAAACTACGTTTCCTTTGCCCCAGTACCTCAACAAACTCGTAGAAACCTAATTATCAACCTTTGAACGCATCATCATGGTCGTGCCACCCAACAGCCACTGAAATTCGCGCGAAAACTGGCAAGATCTACCTGCCGCCATCGCCGTCGTCTTCACCTTCGTCCCGCGAAAATGCCTGATTTCAGTGGTACATATTTGTTTAGTTATGTTGTGCCCATGCAGGGAGTAACTCTCTGCTGAGAGCCACGCTTTAGCCTTTGTATAGCTATGCTGATCTCCCCCCCCATGACAGGCTCCCCCTTCGCTGGGCATAGCTTGAAGATCATGGGGATGCACGTGCCCTGGTGCACCTAGAGCAAGGGTCCTTTACATCCCCACCCTTGCAGGAAGTAGCTTAGGATGTATGATAGGCCATATGCCCCCTCTCAAGGGCTATGTGCTACATATACTCCCAACGGAGTTATGTTACAATTCAATTCAATTCAATTCAATATTTGTTTGCAGCTGTCACAAAAAAAATACCAAAAATACCAGGATTTTTTCTTGAATTCTATGAGATGTTTCTGACCTATGTTGAAAGTTTCAGACCAAAAATCGCATGTTTAATGGGTTTGCCACGTGTCAGATTACAACGCGATACATCGCGTTCTAACCCTACAACGCGATGTATCGCGTTGTAAAAAAACACGGGTTAAACAGGTCCTGTTTCTCGATCTTGCCCAGGGGCTTGCGCCACAGGGCCCGGTATTCTGATTTGGCCCGGTATGGGCGTAAAGCGTGCCAGGCGAGGGAGATGCGGTGGTCCACATCAGCCTCGCAGCTGGGAAGCAGGCTGCCCAGCAGCGTGACGCGGTCCCGATACAGGACTCGAGAGCCGTCAAGGAGAAGTCTATATATTAATTAATTAATTAATATGCGCAAGGAAATGAAGACATGAGAAAGGATGGGGAAAACATTGTATGATGTCACTGCGCTGGATATATCGTGGCGACGCATTTAGGTGATGTTGGACTGAGGGTCAGGGGTTCGTAGTTTTTCTTTTTCACATAGAAGGGGGGGAAATGACCAGCTCGATCAGGTATCACATGGTCTCGTACAGCATAGATGCATGTACAAACGAAAAATATGCCAATGTGGCATATACCCATCGAAATCAGACAGAAATGGAACCAACTGTAACAGACAAGCCCAATAAATAATGTGTCTCCCCCCAAAATGCAAGGCCAAACATAGAGGGCTTGGTAGAGAGTCCCCGTCAATCGCATGTGTTGACTCTGGGGCATCCTACCGTTGAACAAACATCCCACCGCCCTTATGATCCTGCAAGCCACCGTGCCCTGCCCCTCATCCAAACTTGATCCCCTGCGCCAGCGGGAGACTCGTGCCATAGTTAATCGTGTTCGTCTGCCTGCGCATGTACGCCTTCCATGCATCCGAGCCCGACTCGCGCCCCCCCCCCGTCTCCTTCTCCCCCCCAAACGCCCCCCCGATCTCCGCCCCACTCGTCCCAATATTCACGTTGGCAATCCCGCAATCACTTCCAGCGGCCGCCAGGAACCGCTCGCTCTCCAGCAGGTTGCGCGTGAACACTGCGCTGCTCAGCCCCTGGCCGACCTCGTTCTGGAGCCGAATCGCCTCCTCGATGTCTACCAGCGGGTCGCCCCCCTTGGTCCCATACGGGATGATGTACAGCACCGGCGCAAACGTCTCCTTCTGGACCACCTCCCACTCATTCTTGGCCTCGGCGATGCAGGGCGTGACGTAACCGCCGCCCGAGTACGCTGGCCCTTCCAGCTTCTGGCCACCATAGATGATGTGCCCCCCTAGCTGCTTGACCTTCTGGATGGCGTCCATCATCGCGGTCACGGCCGACGGACCCACCAGGGGCCCCATGAGCGTGGCGGGGTCGCGCGGGTCGCCGATGGGCACCGTCTTGTACGCGGCCACGAGCCGGTCCACCAGCGCGTCGCGCACGTCCACATGGACAATCACCCGCCGCGTGCTCGTGCAGCGCTGGCCCGCGGTGCCCACCGCGCCGAACAATATAGCACGCAGGGCCATGTCCAGGTCCGCGTGCGGCGTCACCACCAGCGCATTGTTCCCGCCCAGCTCCAGGATCGTGCGGCCCAACCTGCGGCCGACCACCTCAGCGACGCGGCGGCCCATCGCGGTGGATCCGGTGGCGGAGACCAGCGGCAACCGCGCATCCGCCAGCATCTTCTCGCCCACCGTGGCCGTGTCGCCGATAACCAGCGAGAAGACGGCCGGGTCGATGCCATTCGCCTCCGCCACCTGCCACGAGGGGGGGTGTTTGCCAGGGACAAGGGATTGGGAAGGAGCAGAAGGTGAGAAGGAAGAAAAGAAGGAAGGAGGAAGTAAGTATATAGACAGCAGCGTGGTACCGTGCGGAAAATACTAAACTTCTATCTGAGCTATAGCGTACTTATTGGTGAGCTTAGAATGATTGCAACATTGTCCAAAATGAGAGCACAGTGAGCTTTACCTCTTGGGCAAGACGTGTACACGCAATGGCGGTCAGAGGCGTCTTAGGCGAAGGTTTCCACACGGTGCTGTCGCCGCACACGATTGCAATGGCGGCGTTCCAGGCCCAGACAGCGACGGGAAAGTTGAAGGCACTGATGATGCCTACGACGCCGATGGGATGCCACTGCTCGTACATGCGGTGCATCGGCCTTTCCGAGTGCATGGTGAGGCCATACAACTGGCGAGACAGGCCAGCCGCAAAGTCGCAGATGTCGATCATCTCCTGCACCTCTCCCTCCCCCTCGGCCTGAATTTTCCCAACTTCCAGCGTTACCAATGCACCCAGCTCTTTCTTCCACTGCCTCAGCTTATTTCCCAGCTGTCGAATTATGTCACCGCGCTTGGGCGCAGGGACACTCCGCCAGGTGAGAAACGCTTTATGTGCCTTCTGGACGATTGTATCATACTCCGTGGCCGACACCTGCCGAATGGAGCCTATCCTGGTGCCATCGCAAGGACTAACCACATGCAGCAGCTCGCCCGTTCCGATCCACTCCCCCGCAAAGCCTCCAGGAAAGCGCTCCCTAATCCCAAGCTGCTGCAGTAATTCTGCCATAGCTGCGCAAGAAAACGCAACAACACTCCCCCAGATGATTGAGCGCGCCTATAATCTGGGAACTTTGAACCGTTATTAGTGGGGACTGTCTTTGCTACCTACTCAAACGCACCCCAACCATACCCTGTCGGTTCACCGGCGTGGGAATAAACTCAACTCAACTCCATACCCTGTTATCCCTACATGTAAAGATATGTATGTAGGCTTCGCAGTTAGTGCCAGTGCTGGTGCCCGCACCTGTATGGCGAGTCAAAAACTCAAAATGCCGAGTCACGTCACGCGTCGACGTCTGTGCAAACGCAACAACGCATGTTACGCTGGCGCCTGGCACAGAACTTAAAAAGATTCTCCGTATTTTCTAGTACTACCGGTGGCGGACAGCGGTGGACCGCCTGCAAGATCAAGATCCCAGACGGCCGGACCGCCGGAGTCCAAACTCCAGAGTCCAGACTCCAGGAGTCCTGAGTCCTGATCAGGACTCCAGACGTCAAGAGTCCAGACTCGGGACAATCATCCTGGCTCCCGGGTACAGTTGTCAGTGGTAGAGAACGTTGGTTAACAATCGTGTGACAGCATAATTATGTCTGAGCAGATGACTGATTAGTGAATTAGCATCCATGACTAGTGACTACACAATCATAGCTGCTGCGGTGCATGCTGACTGCTGAGTTGCTTCCTGACTTGCGTGCTCAGTGCTCCGCACTTCGAGGATGCCAGAAATGCGCGAGAGCGCGCGGCATGCGGGTTGATGCTTTGCCAGGTTCACATGCCATGACGCCACCATCGCGCGCCATCGCTCATGAGTCCTGACACGTTATAAGCACGTTTTAGTGCAAGCACGCTGTCCCGCGACTCCTACAGCGTCGAAGCCGGAAGCCATTTACGGGCGATGGCCTCACGCCGGTGAGCGTGCAGCAATTTATCAATCAAGTACGTCCACCTACCCTTACGGCAGAGATTCATTGCGTGTATTTTTTATTCACGCCATAATGTTTCGTAGGGTTGCCGGATTCGGGGGACCTGCCCTTCAGGCTCTTAAAAAGACCACCGGGCTAGTTGGATTGGAAGTCGTGCCCAATGGCAGGGAGGTGCTCATTGGTATTTATCAAGAAATCCTGACTACTGTGAAGAACAGCGGCATTCCACAGACCGCCATTTACCGCCAAGCCCTAGAAAAGTTGTCATCGGAGCGGCTGCAGATCCTTCAGGAAGAGCAGGATGTGTCAAAAATTGAGCAGCGGATCGGCCATGGTCAAATCGAGGAGGTCATTAGGTCGGCAAGGAAGGAACTGGGTCTGATCCCCAAAATGGCTGGTGAGCAGCGTACTTCTCCCTCTCCCTCCAACCCACCCTGTCGCCCCGGCTGTAAGCCGTAGATAGCTGATGACGTGCGCTGCACAGGCTGTGAACATAGTCTTTGTTGAATCTTAGTTCCTGAACCTATGTAAATGCCATTTGCTGATTGCGGCGGTATGTGAACAGAACCATTTTACTTGGTTTGGCTGACTTCTATGTCAGTGGAAAATGACGCCAGATTATCACCCAGGATCCTACTTTGTAAGGTGGCTCCGTTCTAAGAATTCGCCCGTGTTGTTCCCCTCGATGCTTGTGGCATGAAATGTGTGGCATGGCGCGGGCTGATTATCTTTCTTAAGGGACATGTTTGTTTGTGTGTGGGTGTGTGGGTGTGTGCATGTGTTTGTGTGTGTGCATGTTTGTGTGCTTGTTTGTGTGTGTGTGCGTGTGTCTCCATGTCTGTGTGTATTCGTGTGTTTTTGTGTGGGAGACAGTACACGTGTGTGCACGTTTCTGTGTAGGGGATGGTGTGTTAACTTGTAATGCAACAAAAAAATAACCAAATATACCTGCTTGTGTCTGCTTTCATGCCCCACCTTCACAGCCCCCGTGTGCTCCGCGAACTGCCCGATGGGCGCCCCAACGATAGTTCATAGCTCCTTTGCATATAAGGCACTTTAGTCCCTCTTTCCGCTGGGGTTTAGGGTTTATGTAGCCCTCGGCTGTCCCACACTCGCCTCCTGGTTTAGATTATTTAAGCCCTCACCCCATGCCGGGTTCTCACAACCCACCCACCCACCCACCCCCATGCTGCATGTGCACATGACCTTGCCGTGAGGCAGAGTGGAAGCCCTGGGAGGTCCCTGCGGGCCACCAGGTGCAGTTCATCATCGAAGAGGTGGTCGACCCGAAGAAGGCGGCCCCTGCGGCCGCAGCACCAGGGGCACCCCCACCACCGGGGGCACCCGCGGCACCTGCCGCACCCGCAGCCCCCAAGCCCTGAGGGTCTACCATTGCTCTTCCACTTGCTTCCTGCCCCCCGTGCATCCGTTCCTGTTGGCTTGCACCCCTCCCGGTAGGCAGTTGCCAGTGGGCCCTTCTGCTGGGGTTACCGACGTGGGCTACCAGCTGGCTGAAATGTGTAGCTATTGGATGGGTCAACTTCAGGGGCGTACCAAGTGAAATCAGGTCACAGCCGTCGAGGAGGGTGGGTGCTACTGGGACAGAGGGCAGGTGGTCGTAGTCAATCCTACGCCCCTCAAAGGCATGTCTAGCCCGCGTGTCAAGTGGGGCGAGCTCCTGATCTCTCGGCTGTGAGGGAGCCGCCCGCATGGCAGCCCTGGTGCGTTGGTACCAGGCATCAGCGTTGTGGGCACCACTCGAAATGCACGGCACAGTGTTGTGCGGATGTTAGGAACCCAAGCTCGCATCCCCCCCCCCTCCCCCTGGGTGGCCTTGGAGACCGTGATCCCATGGTGTCTACGATGACAGCCGATGGCATAGGTGTTGGATCGTGCTGACAAGTACCGCTCCCTGTCTGGCCCTAGCCGTGTGTGGCAAGTGCTACCTGGGCTGCAAGCATTCCCAGTTCGTAGTGTTTCCCAGCTAGTCTATCATGTAAGTGACGAGAAGCTTGCCTTTGAGTGCACTCGTGATGGCCTTAATGGATTAGCTGACTGGTCAGTGGTGCAATACCAAGGAGACAACCAGCCCCAGGCCAGAAAAAAATGTTGCAATGCGTGTATCTGGGTCCATGGTGCCGTTACCATAAACATCAGTCTGCTTCAGTATTTGGGCATTCTTCGCAGTCTGTGATATCGTCATCATCGAGACAGCAAACATCTTACTTTTTAATTCACTACTTGTTGTTTTGAAATATTCCCAAGCGCTCTCTCAAGAACTTAATGTTAGTTTAGTCATCATGGCTATTGGCCATGGGGCCGGAGCCATGTGAGGACAAGGCTTTGATCCAGCGATCAGCCACATGGCCATCCAGGTGGGCTTGGTGCCAGCTTTAGAACCTATCTAACTAAATAATGTGTCAATCATGCAACGTACCAGGTCTGGACATGTCGAGATCCGTGCATGTGGGCGTGCCAAAGGGGGTCGAATTCGATCACATGCATGCATGGTTCCATGCGTCTAGGCAAGCTGCGCAGCAACACCTCTGCCGGCCCACGGCCAGGCCGGGGAAGTGACCTACATGCACCGGCCGCCTGGGACGCGACAAAGTCGACCCGGACGCGGCGGAATAACACATCAGCCACCGTGCGAGTGAGGGTGAGGGACAGGCACGCTGGGCACCGCCAATTCGAGGACCATGCATGCCCGGGCAGCGCCGGACCACGGGCCGGCAGTCTGACCCTCGAGGTCGATCGCGGTCCTCCCGCCGCGCTGGCAGCACTCGTGAAAATACTCCGCTGTCATTCATTAATTAATTAATTAGACTCGTGCTCCCGTTGGGGAGTCACGGAGCATTAACCCCGATGGATGGATGGGTGCAAACAGTCAGGACTACCGGTCTAATCTATCTACATCAGCTACATACTACATCTAGCTAACATCATTCTAACTACAACATCTATCTAGACAGCCGCTGCCCTAGGGGAGCTGTCATGGGCTTCGATCCCTCAAGGACAAAGGGGGTGACCCGGTGGGGCCCCACATTGCACAAGGAGGCACATTTTTCGCGCTTGGCCACAGAGGCAGCGCCAGGCTGCGCCGGCATCAACAGCCGCCCGGAGGATGTGGCGATCGACCAGAAAGCGGCCGAGCCACGGAGACATCAATAAAGCAGGTGGCAACCCTACCCGTTGTATAGGATCCAGCACGGTAATGCATGTCAGGTTAGTACTACGTGGTTGGGGGAATAGAGGGCGCCGGCCCCCCGAACCGCGTCCTCATGCACTTGATGGTGGAGTGGGGAAAGACCGACCGAACCAAGGCACACACCACCCGGAGGAGACTGGCCAGCGCTGGTTGTCTCCTTGATATAGAGGAACCAGTTCTGGTTCTGCTGGCCACCCATGCACACGATGTAGTGTGCCTCGAACGTCGATCAGTATCGAGAGCGAGCCCGCAGCTGCTCGGCGCCCCCGCCGTGAGGAGAGGTTGCGGGGCAAACAGCTGGTGGCGTATGGCGAGGGCACACATATAGCCCCGACTACGAAATGGCTGACGGCGGTATGGCTGACAGCGGAGCTCAGATCTTTTGCATCTGAGCCCCAAATTCAGTCAGATCACTTGCACTCGATGCGCCTTTTAAAGACGCACTCACCAGTATATAATCGGTTACGGCTGAAACACAGTATCGAAAAAGTTACGCACGTGACAAGCATGCAGCTATGACGACTCCAAAAGCAAAACGAGGTTTGGAAAAGGAGCTTTCCGGCTCCCAGCGCCCAACCCACTCGCCATATCGTCCTTTCCCAGCCGTATGGGCCCGCAAACCCATCGCCAGCAAATTAACCCATCACCAAGCGCCTCACCAGAGCCCAAGAAACCCTGCAACGAGGTCCCACAAATGACAAACTTTCCTCCCGAGCCACGAATTCTTTTCTTTCCTTCGCTGGCTGGCCCTGACGAAGGAAGAATGCGCCGAAACAGTCCAGTACTTACTTAGCACAGGATCGCAAGCTCCTCATGGGCCCATTGGGCCCATCTCCGACGAGAACCTGGAGAGGTTCTTTGCCCGGCCAGAGCACACCCATCGAACCTAGCTCTCTATCCTGTACGTGCAGCTACTTCCAGCTCAGACTCTGAAGACGTACGCCCTCACCGCTAAGCTAATGCTCACCCCAGCCCGGCCTGCGCAGCCGGCAGCCACACCGGCTCCCTCCCTCTGCAAGGATGACATATCCGAGCAGCGCTGGAGGAGCACGTGACCTGGCCGTTGGCCGAGAAGCTCATGACCTCGCTGAACACAACGCTCAACACGGTGGAGGCCCGGGTCTCCAATAATGTGGAAACCAGGGTCGTCCACAAGCTCCAACCTCAGTTCACGGCGCTGCACACCGCGGCGCAGGCATCTGAGACGCACGCTGCAAGCTTGCCTAGCTCGCCCTACAGCAGGTGGAGGGCAAGTGCGGCGTGCTGATGAAGAAGCTTCAAGCCATCACCGTCCACACCGAGGCCCTAGGGCCACACAGGTCCCAAAGAGAGCGGAGCAGACGGCCACGATCGCATCCCAGCCACCCCGGCAGGAGTGCTGGCAACCTCCTGCCGCGGCTCTCCTATGCGGACCTGCTGCGGACAGCGATCGCCTCGATCAACCACTGACACCATCGCTACGAAACTCCAGGAGCTTGAAGACCTTCGCCATGCAAAACAACGGGAGGCCACCGACCGCGCTCGCCGTGAGTGCCGGGTCGGGTGGTGCAGACTAATTTATCGACGTCTCACCTGGCTTCTGGGGATCGAAGCGACGCAGGCCCCGCTGTGTCGCTTCCCCCAGAAGCCCTGGAGGTGAGACGTCGATCAATTAATCACCCTTGCCGACGAGCTCAAGCCGACCAGCTCCTTCCCCTCATGGGCCTGGTAGGCTCACCTCTCCGACGAGGTAGAACTGCGTGGGTGCCACCGCCTTCCCCACTCACGCCGGACAAGGCGGCTCCCCCACCAGTCCTGCTCCCCTTCCCCTCGATGGCCCAGAGGACAAGCAGCGGCCGTTCCTTTCTCGTCGCAAGAGGTTGCACGACCTCCGCCTGGACGCTGGACGACGACCTGACCCCCGCGCTCAGCAGCAGCAGCGACGCGACGTACCTGTGGCCGCGGAATACCTCCGCCACAAGCAGGACCCCCAGACTGAGACCAAGGTGTACTGGAGGGGCGGGATCGACTTGATGATCAATGAACCACAAGACGTGGGCGCCCCCTGCGGGAAAGAATAGCCCTAGCTATAATCATTGGTAGTCACTGCCGCCATGGCAACCATGCCTAGAATATTTGCATAGTAGCCTTGCCACCATAGGTCTAGTCACGTGCACCGCTATAACGCACGGTACACAACGGACAACCAGCCCTAGCCTTAAAGCTTATAGTTAGTAGCCTTTGTACAGCTAGCCAGCCATGCTACGTGCCTACGTCCTCCAGGGCTACATATGCTCAGCTTCCTTGCCCACGCTCCTTGTTTTTGATATGTTCACGCTGGTCTTATTGCACCCACAGACCAGTTGCCGGATCATTTATCGTGTCCGATTGAGCTGCTGTGGCATTAATTAATTAATTAATTAATTAATTAATTAATTAATTAATTAATTAATTAATTAAGATCATAGCTCCGTGTACACGTGGGGAGCATATGTAACACATAGCCCTGAGAAAGGGGCCCATCTATGGGTTTGTAATACAATCAGGGCTCAGTACAACCTGCAGGTGTAGGCCATGTACAGCTATCACCTGCTCTGGGTGTGCACACAAGGTGCACCTGCACCACCATGATGACCAGTTCATCATGCCTCCGAATCGAGCTCACACAGGGCGGCTCGGGGAGAGGCGCCTAGGAGGCCTGCATGACACATGGGGTGGAAGATATAGTATAGCTATACAAGTGCTAAGGCATGGCTTCTCAACAGAGAGTGATCGACTCTCTGCATATAGGCAGAGCATGGCTATATGCAGCATCCATGGGGGTCCAATTGTAGTAGGCATGGCTAGGCTGAATTCTGAAGGCGTCATCCATGGGGGGCCATTATGGGCGCACATGCGTGTAGGCTACATTAATTAATTAATTAATTAGACTCGTGCTCCCGTTGGGGAGTCACGGAGCATTAACCCCGATGGATGGATGGATGGATGGGTGCAAATATTTAGTCCTACCGGTCTATAATCTATCTACATCAGCTACCTACGACATCTAGCTAACAGCATTCTAACTACAACATCTATCTAGACAGCCGCACGCTAGCTAGGGGAGCTGTCTGGCGGGCGTGCCTCCCACGGGTTTGCACACGCGGGCGCTTCCCCACTGGGGGGGGCTCGTTGTCCTCTTGACCTGGGCCCACTTGCATGGCCTTGTCCATCATCTTCTTCCAAATCACGGAGAGGCCTAGGCCCCCCATGTCCTCTACTAGCGCTAGCTGTGGGCTACATGCTATAGGCTAAGCCTGTCTAATCTACACTACTGTTATATATTCCCTAGAGTCACTGAGCTTGCTGGGGTGGCAGGATCGAGGGGCCTGCCAGGGCTTGTGGTCAACGTGAATGACCGCCCCCCTTCAGTATACCGGTTTCCGGCCCCCCTGCGCTCTGCCGGAGCTGGAGGTAGGTCGGCCATATAGCTCGCGTCGCCGTTGTTGCTGGGGGCCCAGAGTCAGGTCGTCGTCCAGCGTGTAACGAGTCAGCGAGAGCTTAATCTTGCGGCATTTGAGGAACGACAGCTTGTCCGCCATGTACTTAAAGGTGAGGAGCACGGGGGCCGGGCCAGCCTTACCCCGTGCGCGGGGGAGGCGGACAGCCGACATCCGCAGCTCACCAGTGAGTTGCATCGGGGCAAGAATGTCGCGCTTAAATGCCGGGAGAAGACTCGTCGAGGTCACGTCAGCCGGCTGGGCGAAGTGCTTGACTATGACGTTGTGGCTGCGCTTGTCGGTCGAGTTCGGCCTCCTCTCGAAGGTCGAGCGCTTGTTGCTTGAGCTGCGCCGCGATGGTGGATCGAGGTGGTGGAGGTGGTGTGGTGCTTGAGCAATTAAGTCCGCCCAGGTCTGGGTGGGAGCATCGCTGGCCGGGCCAGCAGATGGGCACCGGCTGGGCAGCGATCGATGTCTTGCACCGCCTGGGCGGCCGGTGAGGCCGGCGGTGTCGTGCAAGCTCTCAAGTGAGGGCGGTGGCGGTGGCTTGGAGGCGCTGGTCGAGGTCGAGAAGCTAGCTGGGCCTTGATGTTGGCAGTGGATGCGGAAATGGCAGTGGAGGTGGAGGCGAGGAGGGTGGAGATGCATGGAGGTCGCGGTGGTGGAAATGTGCATGAGGGAGCTCAGCAGCCCAGCGTGCCTCCCATTGCCGCCACATCTGTGGCAAGGGGGGTAACGTGCTGCTGAAAGGCTTCCGTAAGGATGGAATGATGGAGTGTGGGTGCGAAGATGGATGCATGGAGCCCAGATTTCGCCATCGGAGCGCTGGAGAAGGGAGCAGAGGATGATGTGTTGGAGTTGGGGGCGGCCGCCCGGGGGGCACCCAAACAGAAAGCTGGGTCCGCTGACCCAGGTGCCGTCGGGGTGGATGAGGCGATTGATGTCGTAGAGATGGAGGCACAGGTCGTAAAGCGAGGCGTAGTCCCCATACTGAAGAGGCAATGCATGGCAGTTGCCGGGGACATGTTGGTCCAGTCGTGTTCGGCGACCTGGAAAGGTTTGGGCCGAAAGCGCGGTTCTGTGGGGCGTGAAGACCCTCCTGTTTCGGCTGGACGGCTGCGTTTAGGGTCAGGCGATGCCGAAGGCGAGGCATTAAGCCCGGGAGGGTTCGGGGCGACCACCAGTGCGCGACTAATGCTGTTGCATGCCTTAGTAGGCATGAAGGAGAAAGGGCGTCTCTGCCCTTCCTTCCTGTTGTGCACATACAGGGATTAACAGCACTTCGGTGCTCCGTGACTCCCCAACGGGAGCACGAGTTCAATTAATTAATTAATTAATTAATTAATTAATGGCGAGGGCGTAAAGGGCCGGAACCAGCGTGAACAGAGGGTTCGTGGGGATCGGCGCGCAGGAAGGTGGATCGACCCCATGTGCACGCTCCGGCCCCTCAAGGAAACGGAGTGAAGCCAAGCCCGCGCCCCTGCTCGTTCAAGCTCGCATGCATGCAGACCGAATGAATATATTCATTGAGAATGATAAACTACGGAGGTGAGATTGGCATGCAACAAAAGGAAAAACCCGAAAAGAAGAAGAACCCTGAAGAAATTATTATAGTTACATATATACTACTATAATATAAGGCATATGTACTTTTATATCACGCGAAGATTTTTTTATTTCTTGTACAAGTAGTGATAATATCGACACTTCTAATCCTTACACGATGTACTTGGATGCAGGTCGCCATGCGTCCAGGTTTTGGACCGCCATGCGTCCAACATATACCAGTAGTGTAGAATAGTCAGGCTTAGCCTATAGCATGTGGCCCACGCGCATGTGCGCCCATAATGGCCCCCATGGATGATGCCTTCAATATTTCGCCAAGCCGTGCCTATAATGGGACTTCCCATGGATGTTGCATTAAGAATTTAGCCATGCTATGCCTATGCAGAGAGACGCTCTCTGTTGAGAATTAATTAATTAATTAATTATCAACATCACTCCGTTGGGAGTCAATGTAGCACATATCCCTGAGAAGGGGCATATGGCTTTTAATACATCCTAGGCTACTTCCTGCAAGGGTGGGAATGTAAGCGACCCTTGCTCTAGGTGCACCTGCAGCAGGGCACCTGCACCCTCATAATCTTCACACTATGCCCAGCTAAGGGGGAGTATGTTATGTGGGGGAAGATCAGCATGGCTATACAAGAGCTAGGGCATGGCTTCTCGACAAAGAGCATCTCTCTGCATGGCATAGTATGGCGAAATTGCAACATCCATATGGGGATCCCATTATAGGCATGGCTTGGCTAAATTCTGAAGGCAACATCAGTCCATGGGGGCCATTGTGGGCGCACATGCGCGTGGGCCACATGCTAGGCTAACTAAGCCTTACTAATCTACACTACTGGTATATATATTCCTATAGTCTGAGGTGGCAGGAGGGGGCTGCCAGGGCTTAATTGTGGTCAACGTGGATGACCGCCCCCCTCCAGTATACCGGCTTCCCCCTGGCGCTCTGCCGGAGCTGAAGGTAGGTCGGCCATAGCTCGCGTCGCCGCTGTTGCTGGGCCAGGGTCAAGTCGTCGTCCAGCGTGAAGCGAGTCTCCGAGAGCTTCTTGCGGCATTTAAGGAACGCCAGCTTGTCCGCCATGTACTTAAAGGTGAGGAGCATGGGTGCCGGGCCAGCCTTCCCCCGCGCGCGGGGGAGGCGGACAGCCGACATGTCCAGCTCACCAGTGAGTAACATGGGGGCAAGAATGGCGCGCTTAAATGCCTCAAGAAGGCTCGTGGAGGTCTCACCTGCCTGCTGGTCGAAGTGCTTAACGATGACATTGTGGCTGCGCCGGGCGATGTCGGCTTCCTCGCGAAGGTCGAGGGCTTGTTGCTTGAGTTGTGCCGAGATGGTGGAGGTGGTGGAGGTGGTGTGCTGCTTGAAGCAAGTCCGCCCAGGTGGAGGGAGCATCGCCGGCCGGGCCAGCAGGAGCCGGCTGGGCGGCGATGTCCTTCACCGCCTGGGTGGTGAGGCCGGCGGTGTCATGCAAGCTCTCAAGGGCGTTGGCGGTGGCTTGAAGGCGTTGGTCGAGGTGATCGAGGAGCTGGGCTTTGATGTCGGCAGTGGAGGCGGAAATGGCAGTGGAGGTGGCGGTGAGGTGATCGAGGAAGTTCAGCAGCCAGCGAACCACCCATGATTGCTGCGACGTCAGCAGCAAGGGGGGTCACGTGCTGCTGAAAGGCTTCCATGAGGATGGAACGGAGGGTGGGGGCGGAGATGGATGGAGCCCAGATCTCGCCGTCAGAGCGCTGGAGGAGGGAGTTGAGGATGGCGTGCTGGAGACGGGGGCGTGGGGAGCCGAAAATCATGCTGACGTTGTACGTGCCAGCGGTTGCCGTCAGTGCAGACTGCAGAGGAGGCGGCCGGTGGCGTGGAGATGGAGGCACAGGTCGTAAAGCGAGGCGTAGTCCCCATAGAAGATGCAGTGCATGTAGCACGGTCCGGGGAGATGTTGGTCCAGTCGTGATCATCGACCTGGAAAGGTTGGAGCCGAAAGCGCGGACTACCCGAGGGGCGTGAAGACCCTCCTGTTTGGTCGGCGGGGCGGGCGCGTTTAGTGTCAGGCGATGCCGATGGCGAGGCATTGAGCCCGGGAGGGTTCGGGGCGAGCACCAGTGCGCGACTAGTGCCCACCGCTGCCTTCCGGATCTGGCGAGGCTGCAGCCGCAGCTGCCGCGTTTTCATGGGCGAGCGCATCCGCCAAACTGCGTTGCGTCGACGGGCGTTTGCTCGTCATATATTGCGTTTTAGATTCGGAAAATTATACCAGCATGTGCGTCTTAGAAAGACGAAGCGATAGTGATATTCACGGCTAAATTTGGTGCTCAAACGTGAAAGTTATGAGCTCCGCCGTCAGCCATGGCTACCTCGTGGCTCGTGGCCCGTGGCTCGTGTGCTCTGTTGAGAAGCCATGCCCTAGCTCTTATATAGCCATGATGATCTTCCTCCCCCCTGCCGGGATCCCCTTAGTTGGGTTGAACCCGAGTACAGCATGGTGGTGCCGGTGCCCTTGAGGCACCTAGAGCAAGTGTTGCTTACATTCCACTCTTGCGGGAAGTAGCCCAGAATGTATTAAAAGCCATATGCCCCTTCTCCGGGATATGTGCTACATGTACTCCCAACAGAGTTATGTTACTAATTAACTAATGCGTCCAGGAATAGTTGTCTCAATAATATTGTATCAAGAACAGGTGACTACACAGCCGATTTCTGGCCTGCGCTGGTTGTCTCCTTGATACAGCAGGTTTTCGCCTAGAATGTACTGAAAACCATAAGCCCCTTCTCAGGGATATGTGTTACATATCCTCCCCACATCATGTACATGTGTGCCTATGATGAGCCACACTCCAGATGATGCCTAGCTTTATTTAGTTATGTTGTGCCCATGCAGGGAGTAACTCTCTGCTGAGACGCCATGCCCTAGCTTCTTTGTATAGCTATGCTGATCTTCCCCCCCATGACAGGCTCCCCCTTCGCTGGGCATAGCTTGAAGATCATGGGGATGCAAGTGCCCTGGTGCACCTAGAGCAAGGGTCCTTTACATCCCCACCCTTGCAGGAAGTAGCTTAGGATGTATGATAGGCCATATGCCCCCTCTCAAGGGCTATGTGCTACATATACTCCCAACGGAGTTATGTTACAATTCAATTCAATTCAATCCTCCCCACGGAGGTATGTTCTTAATTAATCAATTAATTATGGTGACTATACATTAATGATATTGAGGCCACAAACATGGGATGTTGGATCCATGGCTTGTCAACAAGGAATAGTCCAGCAAGTCCATGAAGAGCGGCTCGCAAGTGGTAGTGCCTGGCGTATGAGCTGAAGGACATCCATGTCACACTGGGGTAGCAATGCGCACTATCCAGTGCACTTGCGAGGCCATGGTACAAATTGCACCCGGATACACGCGAGGCCTGGGTACGAGGCTTTGATCGGCTCCTGTCTAACTAGGATACAGGACATGCTCCAGTATATACATACAGGATATGCTCCAGTATACTACTATACATACAGTATACGGGCCATACTCCACATAATAACAAGTTACAAGGATGCAGGCCAGCTCAGGCTACCTATTACTTACTAGCACACCGATGAATATTAGACAACAATTCCACGGGTAAAACAGCCATAATCCTGCCTCGTGCAACCTGAAATGACGGGGCACAGAATTACCGTAGTCCTGTCCGCAGAAGCCCACCCTGCCCCCACATCGCGCATCAGCGGTGGTGCCTTGAAATTGACGGCGCAGCTCTTGTTGTACAGGAGCCTTCCTGGCCAGTCTTCTTATGGTAGCACACCAGGTGCATGAGAGAGCCGCTGGGATAAACCACAAATACGCTGGTCCCGATTTTCTGGAAACAGGGAATTGAAGTTGAGGACACAGATGCACTTGCCGGGTTGTCAGTGGGAATGGAAATCAACGCATGCATCAATCCATGAATGCCACCCCATTAGTTCCACTGCCATATGATTGCATACCTTTGCTATCTACAGACATAAATTGGATAGGGCAGTACTAAAACAAAGACTGGGATTGTTGGGCACAAGGATTTGGCAGCATAATCTAAAGCCAGATTACTTCGGGTTCGCCATATAAACAACACCGACCAAACCTCACAGCATGAACCCACCTTGATGGCATAATGACTATACCAGGTGTACTAGATGATACTAGTCGGTCCTACCAGTACTCGTCTGTTCTCGTATATTGGTCCGGGTTTTCCAGATTAATAGCCTGAACTGGTTGTCTCATTGATATTGTAAGCATTGCCGCAAGCTCCAGCACCACGACTTATTCTGAGCCTTTTTTTGGTGTGAACCAAAGTTTCCTCTGAAAGGCCCAACTTGAGTGAAGGATTGCAAGGGCCAACATACAGGGCCATATGACAGCAAAGCTACAAATGGGTGTCGTGGTGGGGTGCCATGGGATTGCGGGTGCCAAAGTGCCAAGTTCACGTCATCTCACTAAGCAGCATACAGCTCTCCGGCCTTGAGATGCTTGCTGAGAAGGAGCTGCAGCGGTTATCTTTCGTAACACTAACACATGCCCTGTGCCCTGTGCCCTGTGCCCTGTGCCCTGTGCCCTGTGCCCTGTGCCCTGTGCCCTGTGCCCTGTGCCCTGTGCCCTGTGGCCTGTGGCCTGTGGCCTGTGGCCTGTGGCCTGTGGCCTGTGCCCTGTGCCCTGTGCCCTGTGCCCTGTGCCCCTGAAATTCGAACGGCATACCAAACTTAAACTGCATAACATATCATGGAACCCTGGGCAAGGACATTGTTTCATCCACCAGCCAGGCCCAGTCCTTCTGCATTCCACGCGACTTCTCAACACACTAAGGACAACATCCTCGCAAGCAGCAGCGCATGGCTGAGCATATATTCCAAACTGGCAGTAGGGATACGCGTAAGTTAACACTTGACAACAAGCCGAAAGTCCACAACAACATCCATTATCCACCCCCTCCATGCCCAATCAATAGCCAAACACGCATATTGAACTTGGGTCATCCGTGGCTCATTGCCTACGCTTGCGTGAATCGTCATCGGCACTCCGCGCAGAGGAGAAAGCGCCTTCAGCACCAGCAAAAACACCCATGCAGCCGCTAGCACTAGCACAATGCTATACATGTGAAGAAAATTTTATCATGCATTTAAAGAAATTATTCCCTGCGGGGAAGACATCGCCCAACGGCAGACAAGCATTGTAAGTACATTATTGCGTTCGTGGCACTATTGCCTTGGTAGATATTTTAACCATACAATTTGATGTAACATTTTTTCTAGGCAGCCCACCTTGAGGCAGCCCGTGCACGTCCGGTCGGTCTCCAGCAGCACGCGCCTCCTTCGGCAGCTCTGTAGCGCATCGCGTGTCTGCGGGATACCCAGGGGTATGCAGACAGTTGGCAGCAGAGCGTGAGATCAAGGAGAGCACTACGAGTATGACGAGGCCGAGTGACAGGAGATGTGCGGGGCGCGGGAAAGTCGGTACCCTATGAACCCGTGATTTTTCTTCTTCTTTTTTTTTTTACAAAAAATTTAGAACATGATATATCACGTTGTAAGCTTTTTGTACAAAACACATCATATATATATCATATATATATATATTTCTCGAGCTACCATGGTCCGGATTCTCCCGATTTCCGGCCTGCGCTGGTTGTCTCCTTGATATTTTTAAATGGGCATGTTCATGCTCTCTGGAAAGCCCATGGCTCACAGTTTTTTTTTAGCTACTGAGACCTACCATATACTGATTCAACGAAGAGATATGATGGTTTGAGCACAGGGGGGTCTGGTCATGACCGCGATATCGTGACCCTAGGTGACAACTCATGCTTGTATTCACAATTAGTTCCAAAAAAAAAAAACTGGCATTTTGCGTGAGCTATGAGCAACATATGTAGACTGTGTGGCTCACATCTCAGGGCCATATGGCCACTGCAGACATTTTCCATTTGCATCACAAGTACAACGCAGTGAGCAGTAATGGCTGCCCCTGACAACATGACGCACCGGCACAAGCCCCGTACATGGGGCCATCATGAGCTACGAGGGTCAAATTGTCGAAAATAGGTTGTTTACATGTTATACAACAGCTAACATGCATCATATATCATACTCCCATGCTGTTCATGACTAAAACAGGCAGCCATAGCCAAAGCATCGTCCATTCTTACAACCTGTTGCGTTCAAACCTCACGGTGAGGGAGGTGCTGGGTTTTAAACACGATTTCTATTCCATCGCGATGTATACAACCCGAGGCTTGATAACGTGATACATCAGGGTGCGACGTGGCACATGGGACACCCAGAAACTATGATGCATCCGTAACAACTCCTTCGCCCGCGCTGACGCCAAAGTTCAGTGGTAGATTCTTGTGCACGGCCATCACAAAAATAATCGCAAAAATGCATCCATTGGTTTGAGATTCTCCAGGATGTATGTGGCCTCCGTAGCAATTTCCAGACCTAAAATCTCATGTCTACTGGGTTTGCCAGGTGTCAGACTACAACGCGATACATCGCGTTGCAAAAAAACACAGGTTAAGAGAAAGCGTACCACAAGCAGCGCAGCCCACGTGAGAGCACCCTGTCTACTAACAACCACCTGGCCTTCCCACCCTTCCCTCGACTCCTTTCCTCCACCCCTTCATTCCCTTACCTCCCTTCCGCCCCCCTCTTCCCTCCGATCCCCCCCTCCCTTCCCTCCCGTCCCTCCCTTTCCCCCTTTCCCTCCCCTCCCTCCCCTCTCATGCATGGGAGGGCAGAGGGGAGGGAGGGGAGGGAGGGGAGGAAGGGGAGGGGAGGCAGGGGAGGGAGGGGAGGGGGGCGAGGGGAGGGAGGGGAAGGAGGGGGGCGAGGGGAGGGAGGGGAAGGAGGGGGGGGAGGGGAGGGAGGGGAGGGAGGTCCCTTACCCCCCGTCCCTCCCTTCCCCATGGACTTGCGATGGGCACCCCAGCAATCTCAAAAGGGCGCAGCCAGCCCCAAACCCCTTTCTGATGGGCATGGACATGGACAAGCTCCCTCTTGCCCCCCCCCCCCCCCCCCCCCCCCCTGTCACCCCCGCGCGCTCACCCGGAAGTGCTCGCTCGCGTGCAGGCTCTTCACAATGGCCAGGTTGCGGCGCGCCTCGCTCTTGCCGCGCAGGATGGAGTGAAGAAAGGGGAGTAGTTCCTGGCAAGTGATGGGGGAGCACAAATAGGGCCAATGGGGGGGGCCAAAAGGGAGGCCAAAGGGGGGGCCAAAGGGGTAGGGGGGCAAAGGGGGGAGCAAAGGGGGGGGGGGGGGCAAAGGGAGAGGCCAGTGAGAACAAGGGGGGGGAGGGGAAGAGTAGCCATGCTAGTGGAGAGGACGGGAGATGGGGCATGACCACGCCACGCACAGTTGGGCCCATAAACATCTGACAAAGCATGGGCGAGGCATGCGCAGCCACATGTTGTGACCATGACAGCAATCCAACCCCAGTCACCGGCCACCCTATCTCCAGGAGACGCGCCAGGCGCCCACATTGGGTTCTTGCTCTGCCCTTTTCCCCTCAAGGTAGGAGCCCGGCTTTGCGTTCCCATGACGTCCATCGTCATGCATTCGATGCCGGCGCTGACTCCTATCCACACGACGACAGTATTAGCAATGATGATGGAAGCCACGTGGCGGTGACACCACCTCACAGATGATCGAACAAAACGATGGTGAGCCAGTCTCCCGACACAAGAAGCCGCATACACACGACCCGGGAGGCTATGATGCGCGATCATGATGCCTCATGCGCGGAGCCATTCTCCCCCCGCTAGTCGCACAAGCGCAACACGGTCCTCACAACACGGTCCTCACAATACGGTCCTCACAACACGGTCCTCACAATAGGGTCCTCACAACACGGTCCTCACAACACGGTCCTCATTATGCTGTACGTATCTCATTTTGCTGCTCTCCCGTCGACTTCTATGCACTGCGTGCGGTTGGCAGCAGACATGTGGCCTGTTTGCTCACATGCAGCGGCGCGGTGCCCGGCAGCTGCTCCAGCGCACGCAGTGTGTCGATGTGGTTAGGGTGCCGCCGCAGCAACTCGGCTGCGTCCTCAAGCAAGACATCGCGCTCCCAGTCCACGCCGACGCCCGGCTGGCGCGTTGAGGAAGGAGCATCCCCTTGGGTTTGGCCACGCTGTGACTCCTTGCTTCCGGCACCATCGCGACTCGCCACATCAGCGCCGCTGCCACCTCTGTCTCCCTCGCTGTCAATGCCAGCGGCTACGTCGCCAGAGATAGATCTCCCCCCTCCGGCGGTGATGGCTGCGGCGGTCAGCGCGCCGGCTGAGTCCCAGGGTATGACCGCGTCACCCTGCCAGCCAGGGACCAGGAGCACCTTGAGCAGGGACAGGTACACGTCGCGCGCGTAGTCCCCGCCAGATGCCGCGTAGTCAGCATCCAGCGCGTCCAGTGATTGGCCGGGGAGGGGCCAGTCGCCGCCACCTGCACCCTGGCCGGCCCCTGGTCCCCGGCTGCTCCCCCCCCCTCGAGCCACGGGGGAGAGGGGGGAGGAGAACGGTTCAGGGGCGGGCCCCGCCTCCCTCGGGCGGGCCGGTTGGCCAAACCCGACCCCAAAGGGGCCCATGCCGCCTGCGCGACATCATCCGCGCACGAACAGAGGATGACACGCACAAACAGAGCATGTCACACATAAACCGAGCATTCAGTATCATGAGCAAGTAGCTGTTTGGTTTCCGTAAGCTTGGTTGTTCATTGAACTTAAGCTCTCAAGGGGGCATGCCGCTGGCAACAAGGCATGGTTGTCAGATCTGCATGACAGCCAGGCGAAACTAGTAGTCCCACAAGGCACTTGAGAGAGGGGGCTAACGGAAGCAGAAACTGCGAGGTGCCGCAGCCCGCTCACCCATGGTCTACGAGGCATGGTGCTTATCATTTACCGTAAGGGTGGATATCATGGCATCCTTGAGTAGCAAGGACTACTAGCAACAATTTCCCAGGACCAGCTGTCACTACGTGTCGTGATGTCCCCCTACGCCAGGCTCAAAGTAGGTGCTGCCATCCGGGGTTGAATTAGCGAGCAATTAATCAGGAAGGAAGCAAGATTGAGAAAGCCGCACATGCCATCCACCATGCGGCACGTGCACGTCGCCGCATACCCAGCAAGACGTGCCCCCCCCCTTGGTGCGCCGCGGTTGCCTCGCAATATCGTTGGAAGACGCGCTCGCAGTACGACTCGGCACGACGTGGGTCCCCCAGCTGGGTGCAGGGGCACGCCCCACAAAGGCAAGCGTGATGCATGCATAGTGCACGCGGCAAGGACTTGAGAGCCCATGTGGCCATCTCATGCTTACGATGGCTGCAGAGCATGCGGCCCACAAACAGAGATGAACAAGATGAAGATTATATCTACTAACAAAAGCATCAAGGACACCATCAGCAACAGGCATCGACAGAGTGCATCGACATGATGCGCCAACGAATGGCCAGGGAGAATGCGCAGACGAAAGACACCAACAAGAACATCAAGGATGCAAGACGGCGGAGGGGAGAAGAAGGTCTGCAGTGACTGGCAGGCTGAAACATGCATGCAGGGACCATGAGCAGGCGAGGAAAGGAAGGGAATACGTCGTGGGCCGAGGCGGGAAAGATGGTAGGGACAGATTCGCACGTGGGGCACCGATATTTATGTCTCATGAGCCTTTGCTCAATATGGAAAGGTACTGAGGGCGCCGTGCAACCATCAGTAGTTAGGAGGTTGGTGTGCATGCCCGTGCATGAGATACCGACGATATTGGGGCCAAGTGGGGCGCACACAAAAGGACTACGCCAACGCCTGCTTGGAAATGCCTCCCACCCTTTGTCACGACGCCTTTCTGGCTGCCGAAAAGAAGAGGAATGAAATTGCAGACTGAGGCGGTGATCATCCCTTGCCCCCATGCCGTCGGTAAAGCTGCTATTCCACACCATACCATCCCCCACGCCCTACTAGTACATGCACAGCAGGAACCAGCAGAACCGTAGCAGGAACCCTACCTGCACCGGCCAAACTGGCCGTGTGCTGCACTTTCACGAGCCACGTTCTGCACTCTCATGTGTGCCAACACAAACCATCGATCGCATGGACAGAGAGATCAGGCCAAGGATGAGACCTGTCTCGTATGGATGAGGAGAAAGACACAGAAGACGACACGTTCTGATGCAATGTATGGATCAGGAGATCGCCCGTGGCCTTGTGATGGCAAATTTTGCTGCATCACTAGGGAGTGGGTGGCCATTGCTGGCTCCCGCACCTTCCTCACGTGAACACGTGGCTTGTGGCTAGCCGATTGACTGCACACCCTAGTACTATAAACAGGCCATCACTGCTAGCACCCACACCTACCTCGCGTGAACACGTGGCTTGTGGCTAGCCGATTGACTGCACACCCTAGTACTATGAACAGGCCATCACTGCTAGCACCCGCACCTTCCTCACGTAAATGTGGAGCACTTGCTCGTGCAGGCCGACGCGCGCCAGCAGCGCTGCCCGCTCCTCGTGGAGGCTGTTTGCTGGCAGACGGCACAGGTAGCGCTCGGGCAGGTACGCCGTCGACTGGTGCCATGCGCATGTGATGTGTTGTGTGCATGTCGAGTGCACGTTCCGTGGGTTGCGTGGGTTGCGAGTGTGGCATACGTCGCACGCAATTGTTGTGTGGTGTGGGCATGGAAAATGGAAGGTGGGCACCCGGCAAACCATCGTCGTAGGCAACATAGTTATACGATGGCCACTTGCATACAGTGTGTAAAAAATGGCTGGCTTACTACTAAAAAACTTGCGATTGTGACGATTGGATATGGCCCATGAGTTTACAGCACACACACACACAAACAAGCACAGCACGTCACACAGGACATCACAGAGGATATCATGAACAGAATGACAGATGGACACCCGGTCTATGCTCGGCAAATGCAAAGCATAAAAGCATTTATCAAGAGCCCCTGTCAAGGCACCCATAAATATAATACCCTTATTATTTTTACAGCCGTTCCAGCTCAACGCACGCATAATTATAACGCCCCATTCAAGGCCAACATTCGTCTCCCTATCTACATAGCAGTATGATAACTGCATATGATAATTGGCTGGTCCCATCCATTACACCGCAGCTGCCCCAGGAACACAAGAAGGTGCAAATATACTCCAGACACGATCAACAGTCCACCCCTCATTGTGCGTGCCCCCCTAATGGACCCCTGGCGCACCTGCCCCAGGAACGTGAGTAGCTGCTGGCGCGTGGGCGTCATGGGCTCTGCGTGCGGCGGCCACGCGCCCTGTCGTCGCTCCTCCAACACGGCGTTGAGGAGCAGTTGAACCTGGAACGTGGCCAAGCAGCAAGAGGCAACACGACATTCGAAAAGTGCATGCACGACGCGTGAGAGGGAGGGTTGTGATGCACAGCGGATGGTGGGCAAAAGGGGTGCGAGTGTCGGCAGGCCAGCATGGGGATAGGAGAGCTGCTGCTGGTGGTTGGTAGAAGTACCGACGGGTGACCTTGTCAAGCAATGCGCGACGTGGGCGCTGTGCAAAGGGGACCAGCCTACGGTATGCGTCAACCAGCCAGTAGGCCCATGCAAGGCTGGTGGTAGGCCAGGCTCATGCTGGACACAAGATTCTGGCTGATGCCAACACAGCGGCCGCCTTGCACGCACGCATGTGTGTTCACCGTTCACTACAGCGACGCTCCTGTGGGGCACAACACAGGTCTACCCGGGGGCAGTAGTGAATCAAGAGCCCGTTGACTGGACACATGCCCCCCCCCTTCTCATCATGACATCCCTGAAGCATACAGTCCGCCACCCGGTGCAAGGAGACATCCTTATACGGTCTACCAGTTAGTATGACGATTCCTGAATTTCATATCAGTGGACTATGATGTTTGTGAATATAAGTATTGCCGCTGACTGGAGCCTTCATCGCCCTTTCTAGCAAAGCTGAGACGGGATGATTTGGTTGCGTATTTGCAAAGTTATGCCACTCCGACGTTTGCATGAATCTTGACGATGAATGTTGACGTGTGCATGGTGACTTAGGAAATGATGACGCGTGGCATGAAGAAAAATGTGCATCGTATTTGGAAGCATATCTGGACTTAGGTAAGGTGCTTACTTCAGAGCTGACCGGGGAGATATTTTCCTGGGCCGAATATTCTAAATGCAGAATATTCTAGTCGTAAGACATGATGACGTGATTCTGACGTCAACAGCCAGTTGTACGACTTGCTATTTACGGGATTAGTGCAACTAGATGGGGAGCCCACAATCTGGCCCTTGATTATTGATACCTTCTCGCATATATATAGATATATATTCCTCCATTGAGACTCTATCCAACTATCCGACTCGTACTAATTTCGATTATAATAAATGGCCAACGGGCGAGTTGGGTAGTTGGATAGAGTCTCGATGGAGGAATACATATGCGCGAAGGTATCGAGGGCCAGATTGCGGGCTCCCCACCCAGTTGCATTAATCCCATAAATAGCAAGTCGTACAACTGGCTGTTGACGTTACAATCACGTCATCATGTCTTACGACTAGAATATTCTGCATTTAGAATATTCGGCCCAGGAAAATATCTACCCGGTCAGCCACTTAAGTAAACACCTTACCTAAGTCCAGATATGCTTCCAAATACAATGCACATTTTTCCTCATGCCACACGTCATCATTTCCTAAGTCACCATGCACACCAACATTCATGCAAACGTCTGAGTGGCATAACTTTGCAAATACCAACCAAATCAGCCTGTATCAGCGTTGCTAGAAAGGGCGATGAAAGCTCTACTCAGCGGCAATATTTATAGTCACAAACACTCTATCCAAATATCCAACTCTACATCGATTTGAGATATCCTTACATGGTCCACCATGGTCGGCAGCCATGGTAGACCATGTTGGAAACCATGGTAGACCAGTGGATGTGGTTGTCGTCAGAGCTTTGCTGAGAACTCTTTTCAACAGTGTCTCCTACAATTCATCAACCATCTCTCAACTGTTTGTGCTCAGCCCAAGCAGGCCTCTGCTGCAAAGGAGGCCCCTTCTCCCCTTTTGGAATAATTACAGCGTAATTCGATGGCAAAATTTGTCCCCCCTACCAGCTCATCCGCCATGGTCATCGCGACGCCGTCCGTGCTGTCATCCGTGTCCGACAGCTGGTCGCCCACCGAGGAGTGAGGGATGCCAGAAGAAGGGTCGCCCAGGACCGGCTGTCGTTGCGGTGGGGGGCCCAGGTGCTGCTGATTGTGAGGCACGGCGGGCGCCGGTGATGGCTGGTAGTCCACCAGGACGTGCCATAAATAGGGCAGGCACAGCTGAGGACGTGCGAAATCACCCACCAAGTGGGAATGTAGCACAAAGCAAATGCACCACGACATAATGAAGAGGCATTATTAGATACAAGGGAACTGTGAGGACAAACAAGAAAAGAAAATCGACACGCTGTTAAGAGGCAACATCTGAGGCGCACCCCCTATCAGCAGCAACCGACCACATTGCTGCCCACAGAACACGGCGAATGCCACGCGGCTGAGGCCCCAGTGTCCCCACCATTCCCGTTGCCCCCCTTGTCCCAGTCCCTAGCCCCCACGGGTACGAAGCGCTCAACAACTCTCACGAACGGCCCCTTTGTATGCCCAAACAAAACGTGGATTTGGCGCATGACCACATGTCGCACACCTGGTGAGAGCAGAGGTGGAGCTGATGCGGTGGAGCTGGTGAGAGCAGAGGTGGAGCTGATGCAGTGGAGCTGGTGAGAGCAGAGGTGGAGCTGATGCAGTGGAGCTGGTGAGAGCAGAGGTGGACTGCCAGAAACGTGGCAACGTTAGGTGGACAGGGTGAGGCTGGCACCATGAACAGGATGCGCTAGGTAGGAGCAGAAGGAGCCAAGGGAGGAGCCTACCCATGTTTATGCCCAGATCCTACTCAAACATGTGCCCAAGTTACTCGGAGCCAATGATGCCCATATATGCCCTAACTACAATGCCCGAATATGCCCACATCTTTGTGGAGGGCACGCCGGCTGGCCATGCCCCCGGCATACCTGCGGTGCATTCTTCTTGATAATGCCAAGCAACGTCACGGGCGTGATGGCGTCAGGTGGGATCCCTTTGAGCAGGTCCAGCGCATGGCTGATGGAGTGGGTGTTCATGGTGGGTGACACAAGTGACGTCCAACAGCAGCAGGTCAGGGTCGAAGGTGGATTCGTCCGTGGTTGACATCACACGGTTCACAGAGGGGCACAGAGGGGAGCCGTGAGTATGGAGCCAGTGCCAAATGGACTCCCCACATTGGCACCGTGGGCTGCAAGCACAGTAGTGCTAAGATCAGAAAGGAACACAGTATATTCATACAGGACAAATTGTAGGTCTCTAGTAGTATTCCCACAGGATGGTAGCCTTGTTACTGATAACCAGGAACACAGTATATTCATACAGGACAAATTGTAGGTCTCTAGTAGTATTCCCACAGGATGGTAGCCTTGTTACTGATAACCAGGAACACAGTATATTCATACAGGACAAATGGTAGGTCTCTAGTAGTATTCCCACAGGATGGTAGCCTTGTTACTGATAACCAGGGACACATACCACCTTGCTTTTCACCGTGGCAGGCATAATGTGTCCCTTGCAGTGCTGGCCTGAACAGAGGGCCCTGTCCATCCCAGTGGATGGGATGGTCAATACCACAGCAAGCTCCCACACTTGGCCATTGCCCCCTTGTCATGCGCCACTCAGCACAGACCGAGAGAAAAAACCATTAACATTATTGTTATTACCACCATCATCATAACTATTATTATCAAAGCCCTATCGATGCAACTTTACGTCGGTGACTACGAAGTATACATCCCACGCGTCTGTTGGGCAGAGAAAGGGCTGGAATGATATAAAGTAATAAAACCCGGAAAACTCCACATTCCTGCTCACCTTCGCAACAGGCAAACAGGTAAGCTTACCCTCCCCAGTGGCAGGCTAGTAGAAAAAACACTACAACCGCATGGCTACCTATCCAGTGGATGCATCAATCAGACAGGTGGGGACGATGTCACCACCCATCCATGCACGCCCCGCCTTGGACAGGCTGTGCCTACGCCTGGCCGCATGCGCCCACACACCCCGGCTGGCCCTACCTGGGGAATCGCGGCAGCAAGCACCCGCGCAGGAAGCGAAGAACCAGATCCGCATGCGTCGCCGATATGCCCTGCAGGTTCACCCCAGACAGGACAAGATGTGTGGCATACACAGCCGTAGCATCCAGTAAGATGACAGGTGGCAGTGCCGGAGCGAGCCTGATATTGAGTGAGCCGTGGCTTGGAGGCTGCGGTGGGAACACGCCGCCGACTTGACCAAGCCCCCCACTTGACCAAGCCCCCGACTTGACCAAGCCCCCGACTTGACCAAGCCGCCGACTTGAACAAGCCGCTGACTTGACCAAGCCGCTGACTTGAACAAGCCGCTGACTTGAACAAGCACCCGACTTGACCAAGCCGCCGACTTGACCAAGCCGCTGACTTGACCAAGCCACCGACTTGACCAAGCCACCGACTTGAACAAGCCACCGACTTGAACAAACCACCGACTTGAACAAGCCACCGACTTGAACAAACCACCGACTTGAACAAGCCACCGACTTGAACAAGCCACCGACTTGAACAAACCACCGACTTGAACAAGCCACCGACTTGGAAACGAGAGGGGCCCGCCATAACGTGCAACAGGTCATGTGGCGCTCAATAGACATTCCTCTTTGGTCTTGCCCACATTCCCAACAACTAAACAGGCTCACGTTTTCCTCGGCGACTGCCTGTTTTCAAATCAGAGTCGTCCCAACCTGTGCCCTCCCTACCAACAGCATCATAACACCATCTTCCTACAGTGAGCATCGTGCCACTGTCAAAGCACTCATCGCGCCCCACCTGCAGATAGTCCACCAGTGCCGACGGGTCCGTCAGGTCCGCAGCCATCGACGCGCGTGATGCTCGCTGCGCGGCAACGGCAGCGGCAGCCGCGGCAGAAATGTGCCGCGATGCGCGTGCCTCCCCGCCCCCCTCCTCATGCGTGTCCTCGGGCACGCTGGTTACCTTGGCTACTGACAGCTCCACGGGGTGCCCCTCGGCAAGGCTGGGGATGCCATCACATGGCACGCGCCCACAGGCACGCAAGAATGTACACGCTCACATCAGGCACACGTATGTGCAAGGGCATATAAACACTCAAATAGGCACCCATGTGCTGGCCTTGAAGTGCTCATACTAGGCACACGTGCGCGGGCACAGGTTAGGTAGATCAGGACCAAAGTACGTTGGCTGTCGCCGCTACCCGCCAGAGGGCAAAGGAGGTCCGACAACACAGCAGAGCTCTAAGGGCATGCCGACGGTGTGGCCCAAAATAACCTTTGCCCCCGAGGACTGGCACTGCCCAGATGATTGCCGCCATGAGAAGTACAGATATTTTTATGGGCTACAATTATGATGATCATGTAGTATACGACTAATCTGAGTACCATGGTTGGTTTGTAACTGCCGTGCCTGGGCCATCATACAGTGTCAATTCAATCCTTGTCTCTTAGGGGGTAGCCCTGCCCACGTGACAAGAGGATGTCAGCCCACAGGGAGCGCTGCGGTGGCACCAAGGGGCAGCCACTGCAGCGCTGCCCTGCTTGCTCCACGAAGGGCCCTTAGCTGCCTGGACATGGCAAAAATCCATATGAAACGTTCCATACCGACGATACAAGGGAGCAGGACGGGTGCCCATGGCAGCATGTCTCATGTCCCCCCTGCAGACAAGCTTCAACAAAACACCGAGGTCTCCCTTGTTTGCCTCGGTACCAAGTCGTGAGAAAGAAAAGGTACGAGGCGCCCACCATGGTTGTTCAATGCCTAGCCCACCCGCACGCACATGGTTGTTCAATGCCCACCCCACCCTCACACACAAAGGTAGTTCTTAATGCCCACCCCACCCGCACGCACCTGGCCAGCAGGTCGTATGATAAGGGCACGCACCTGGCCAGCAGGTTGAGTGCGTCGGCGTGGCGCCCCACCAGCCGATAGAGGAGCACCAGTTCAGGAAACCGCCGCAAGCGCCGCAGATCCGCTTCCGCCTCGGCCACGTCGACAGCTGGCGCGGCCAGCAGGAAGTCAGTCACCTGCTGAGGGAGCTGCGAGACAGAGTGCAGTAGATAGGGCGCATGTATCACAGGCAGTGACCAGTAGTTAGCCTGCATGAATCATAGTCAACAGCTAAGATGCATGAAACATAGCCAGTGGTCACCCACAGCCAGTGAGAGATGATGATGTGAAAAATAGGTAGGAGGTATCGAGTACTTAACCAACTAGGTACTTAGAAAAGTATGCTGCATATCTTCAAACCCAGTGCACTCATACAAAAACACAGTTGTAAGGGGACATGTAGGGGGACTGCGCGACAGCTGAACGTATAAACCATTTAAGTGCTCCCTCTTATTATCATTGCCCTTATTGGGGGCGTTTTTTCCTGGTATTATTATTGCTATTCCAATCGACAAAAAAAGAATAACAGGTTTAATTATTTAAAAATTATGCTGCTCTTGCGACATGCACGGGTAGCCGAGGCACCCTTGTATACTTTCTTACCAAAGGGAGGCAAGGGGGCACGGGGGGCAAGGGGGGCAAGGGGGGCAAGGGGGCACGGGGGGCAAGGGGGGCAATGGGGGCAAGGGGGGCAAGGGGGGCAAGGGGGGCACGGGGGGCAAGGGGGGCAAGGGGGGCAAGGGGGGCAAGGGGGGCAAGGGGGGCAAGGGGGGCAAGGGGGGCAAGGGGGGCAAGGGGGGCAAGGGGGGCAAGGGGGCCAAGGGGGGCAAAGGGGAGGATAAGCAACGGCAGGCAATGAGCGAGGGCTGAGGGTGGGATATACGTGTTCTCTTGGGCGGCGACGCACCGCCTCGGATGCCAGCAGTGCCTTGAGCACAGCGGTATCCACCAGCTCCTGCATTCTCTCGTTGTCGGTGTCCGCAGGCCCTGGCTCCTCCTCGCTGATGCTGGCCGCTGCGACAGGGGGGTGAACAGCAACCATATGATCTCATGCATTGAAGGCACAATCGGTGTTCAGTCCGCGCGCATCCCGCGCAGGCAGTCGCGAATGCAATGCTGTGCAAACCTGGCCGCGGCGACTCGACCAACAAAGCAGGATGACCGATAAGATGGGCTTGAGTATCAAGGGGCGAAGCCAGGCAGCACTGATCCAACCTTACCTTGATCAATACTCCTCACGTATATTTAAACAGTATAGCGATAAACGTCCCCCCAGAGAGGGGTAACCTGCCATGCCCCGAGTCCTGTTGGCCCCCCTTCCACACACCCTCCCCTCCGTCTCCGGCAAGCAGCCAAGGCAGGAGGTACAAGGCGGGCGGCATGAAGATGACCACCCTCTACAATGCACCACCCGTGTCCGTGCCATGACACCCGACGTCTTCTGACCCCGAAGATCAAGCAAAGGGGATACACTCCCTGTCATGCCCATCCCAAGAGGTGGCCACGAGCGAGCAATGAGGTGGAAATGAGCGGGCTGCCAGCACCGGGATGCTCACCTGCCACTCCCCGACCAGCACCGGGAGCCCTCGGCGTCCCCATCAGGCCCCCACTGCGCGGGGTGCCCTCCCGACTCAACGCCATCAAGGGGGTGTGCGCGCCGTCACGGCCAGTCGCTACGTGCCCCGTCATGGCCTCCTGCTGCTTCCTGCTGGCATCCGCACGCAGCTGCGCCCGCAACTCTTGCAGCAGCGCCATGAGGGCCACAAACGGCGACTCCGCTAGCTCATGCCCATCGTCCAGCGGAAGGCCCGCCCCACCAGAGTCACCTGCCAGGATGTCCAGGGGGCAGGCGACAGAAGCCACCGCGGGGCCAAACCCGTGCGTCCCTTCCACGTCACCTCCCATGCCGTCCGGGTCATAACCACTGCCGTAGCCTTCCGATTCGGACCCGTGCCCACCGTGGCTCGAGCCAGGGTCCCACTCATGGCCGGGCGACGCCAGCTCGGTAGGATGTCCCCCAGGTGGCTCGAGCGGCGGCAGAGGCAGCTGGGGCTGCGCGCCGTAGCGAAGCGCCAGCTCGTAGAGGGGCGGGAAGAGGGAGAGCAGCTGGGGTGTGGTGAGTGCGTGCGAGTCCTGTAGGTGGCGCAGGCCCTTGGAGAATTCACCGTGCGACAGCAGGCGGTACTGGGGGAGGGGGAGCGGTGGGGAAAGAGGGGGGGGGTTGGGGCGCGGGGAATAGAGGGGGGGGAGGGGAGGGTGATAGAGGGGGGAAAGGAGGCAAAAAGGAGTCAGACGGGGGAGTCAGCGGTAGGGCCGTTGGGGCGGGTGGTGCAACCGCATATGCATGAAGGTGTTTGCCTGGCTAGGTGGAGCACACTGGAATTGGATATGGGTTACTGAGGGGCATGCAATAGTGCTGGGGATGGGTGGTGGATGGGTGCCTGAGGCGCCGATCGCAAATGTGAGCCGATGCGCCAATGCGACCATGCACACTTGCTAGAGCCATGGTGAGCATCAGGGGTACAGGTTAATTTATATCGGGTGTGCGTAGGTAGGATCTGGTCGGATGGGAACAACAGTGGGTCGATCAGGCCACCACCCCTGGTTACCATAATAGGGGGGTCTGAGTCGCCCCCCCCCACCATAATCTCTTTTCATGCACATGAAGGGATGCCTATGTGCCGTGTATTCAAGTGGGGCCAAGGGAAGAGCGGAGTCACGCCGACATTTTGCTGGCCAACAGCTCACTGGGCCATTCTTTACTGCCCGACTCTTTACTGCCACACGGATCACTGCATTGCCCATGCTCTGTGTGGGTGGGTGCAAGAGTGTGCACACCGTCCGCATCATTGATTTGTAGGTCACATTCAATTTTTTCCCTGTGCGCATTTATGAATTACCCTGGATCGATTGTTGGGAGCTACTTAGGGGTCCCCGGAAGTTCTCTACTTAATACAATCCTTTGTTTGTTTTTTCGTCCTGCAGCCGCCCAAGTCAGTCGTGTATTTTTTACAACGGTAAGATCCCCGGCTTTTCTGTTGTTTGCATGCTGTTTCCCCCAGAATAACACCCAAGGGCAGGAAAGATTTAATTCATTAATTTTTTATTGTTTGTTTTTTAAATTCATCCCTAAGTCAGTCCAGTGCCCCGGGATTTAGTTAATTAAATTTTCTTTGTTTGTTTTAGCGTTTTCAGCCAGAAGGTTTTCCAGAAATTATTTATTTTCAAAAAAATCAATAATGTGGACGACGTATACGTCTGAGCTTGCATACCCATGGCAGGGGGTCATGAGGCAGTTGATGGTCAGCTCACCCCATAGTGTGCGTGCAGCGCAGATGCTGTCTCCTTCGATTGATCCGGCCCCATGTCGTCACGTGCCATCGCAAGAGCACACAAATCCAGCGCCGCCTCAAACTCAAGGTAACGGCCCAGATCGCGCGCCTATTGTGTGATGAGGATTGGGCGGCAATACAGAATAGTGGCCATGCGCACGCAAAGCAAGTCCGCAAAACACATCATGCAAGTGGGTGGCCACATGCGCATCAGCGTGCGCCCAAACCAACATCATACACACGGGGGGTGGAAGGGGCAGCA
This sequence comes from Mesostigma viride, assembly GCA_009746045.1. Lineage (NCBI taxonomy): Eukaryota > Viridiplantae > Streptophyta > Mesostigmatophyceae > Mesostigmatales > Mesostigmataceae > Mesostigma > Mesostigma viride. Next base: position 33,912 of record RPFO01001984.1, on the reverse strand, counting down.
GCCCGTACTTGGGATGGGCACATGGGGGGTGGGAGCAGGAGCACGTCTTGACTCGTTGAGTTCAAATTGCTAAACATGGATTTTAAAACGGGCTGCCATGTTAACCATGTGGGCTGTTTGTGGATAGAAAATGGCAAGGAGCTACTTTATGCGCTAGGTTGTGTGCCGCCAGCGCCCCACACACTAGCCAAGGGGTGGGGGGGGGCAGGGCACACGGGTTCCAGGCTCGAACAGCCTTCCACGGATGAAGGGACATTGCAACGCCCGCAGGGTTGTGGGCATTGCGCCCTACATAGCAGTGGGTTGCAGTAAGCAAAATCGTGATATTACTTTCCGTTACATCCGACGTTACCTCCGACAAACCAACAAAACCACATAGTATCATCCCCTGCTCCCGCCCTCCAAGATTCCAGCTGCACGAGCATACAAGCGCCTCGTTGTTCCCTCGCCCAAATCAACACATGCCATGTCTCCTGTTACTGCTCCTTCACCTGGTCCGGTGAAAACATGCAACATACATCTCACTGTTCCTCATCTGGTTCAAAATACAGCCACTGTACAGAAAGTTCCCTGATCCGTCACCTGTATAAATACACCGCGATGCAACACACATCGCGCTGTTCCCTGACGCCTCACCTGATCCAGAAACGGCAGCTGCCGCAGCAAGTACACAGTGGAGCGCGACGCGACCACCGCATGCTGCCCGCCGTGCCCTTGCAGGAGCTGGGCAGGAGACAAGGGGGGTTGAGGCGGGGGGGGTAATATATGGATGGAGGGGCAGAACAGGAGGCAGGGGTCCGATCGATACCCAGGAGCCCGATCGACACACGATGTGAACAAATGGACACCTGACCAGGAGGAAGAAGCAAAGAAGACGAAAATAGTAAACACCACAAACTCTATCTGCATGTGGAGGGGTACAGGTCTTGTCAAATGAGGGTAGAAGCCGCCAGGTCACAAGGAGCATGAAGAGTTGTCACGGTGAAGTGGCATGATGAGGCACAATGAGCATGATGAGCTGGCGCCGTGAGGTGGTATGATGAGGCACGATGAGCAGGCGTGATGGCCTGAGCGCTTGGGCCCGCCCTCAGAGCCAGCGGTCACTATAGGTACATACATGGATGCGTTGCAGAATGCAGCAGTGCCAGATGGGTGGGGCCCTGTGCCTGGATAAGCGTGGCGGATGACGGCTTTCAGAATATGACGGCACCCATGCAGCTTTTCTGCTCCCTGGGCGGCAGCAGCGGCAGCAGATTATGTGACACCGAGCAAGGTGTGGTTTTAGGGGGCACTACTGTAGGATGCAGTACGAGGGGACACTGTGATGTAGTATGAGGGGACACTCGGATGCAAAACTAGGGGACACGATCATGTCGTACTAGCGGATAGATTGACCGTCGTACCTTGCATCGACATGGTAGCGCACGCGCATGCCACACCAAATGTTGGGGCACCATTAATGCGTGGTTGGCAACAGGAGGAAAAAATGGTTTCGACTTAGGACTTAGGTTTTTTGCAAAACTTAGCCATAACCGGGAGAAGACAACTGACAAGTCTGCGGGGGCTGAGATTAAATAAGAGGTACCTTGAAATTAAATAAGAGGCGTGCCTCTATGAATATATAGTTCTGGAGGCGAGTTTCTGTTGGCGTTAAGTCGTAGTATTGTACGATTGATAGATTGGTAGTGCATTGGTGGTACTGCACGACCGTATTGGACGGAGTTCCCGGAATCCCGGTCTGGCAAGCGGATTTTGCATCTCACGGGTACATCTCACGGGTACATCTCACGGGTACACGACGCGGCACGAAAATGGCTCGCAGAAAAGCTAGGAACCTAGGCGACTATTTGGCGCCGCGTCGGTCGTGACGTTGTTTACTCCGTTGGATCTGCATCTACGGCGTTCGTGGGTTGTTTCGAAACCCGGTCGATGAGATTTAACGGAGAAGTCGGGTATATAAGTGATCCTTTTTTGACGATTACTTGAAAATGTAAAAGTCGAAATGAATTAAACGGCTTGACATGTTGTCGACTTGCCGTCCAAAACTACAAGTTAACGGCAATCGGAACTCGCGTCCAAAAATATATCTGGGTAGAGGCATGTCTCTTATTTAATTTCAAGGTACCTCTTAATTAATCTCGGGCCCCGCCTCGGGCTATAAGTTTGCAAAAAAAAAGTCTGAAAGTCAGGGCAAAGGTGAACAGGAGGAAAAAATTGTTTGCAATAAAACATGAATGGAGTGCATGAAATACGCTGCAATGCGTGAAAACACCTGCAAGTCTCACTTACATGACCTGCATAGGCCATGTGACATCAACTCTCCACATCCCAGGGTCATCTGTGTGCACACTGTGGTTGACAAGCAGAGGCGGCGGAGAAACTAGGGGCGCCACTGCATGCCAGTGCAGCCATGGCAAAATAATTCTCCTCGTTCGCTCCTGCGTGATCGCAGGCCCCCCAGCATGCCCAGCACGGCTTCACCATACGCCCACCTACACGCCCCCCCAGCTCGTCGTTACAAAGCCTCCCTGTTCACCCCCGTGCTGCCCGCCAGCTCCCCCCCCACACACCTGCATGTCCTGCACCGGCACCGCCTGCGTCAGCGCGTAGGGGGGCTCCACCAGTCGGATCTGTTTGGGATGGCAGCATCAACCGGGGGGGATCAATGCACGGATGCCAGGACAAAAGTGCAGGGAACGGTGAGTGGACACCAGGATTGACACAGCAGAAAGCGCAAGGCGTGAGAGCGTCTGACGGGTGTCAGTAGGTCTGGCAAGGGGGAAACTGCCTGACTCCAAGGCAGCATCCGACACAAGAGGCATTATGTGTTGAACACAAGTGTCGTGCGACCTGCCTCTGAGACAGCAGACACTGTCCCGGCCCCCCTCCCTCCCCTCACACACCCACACATCAGCCATCAGTGGTATGAAATCATCCACCTGCTCCACAAAACCGACATCTTCCGTCCGCTGCTTGTTGAGACGATAACCAGGGCATGGGCTACATGCCAGCTTAATATTGTTGTCCCCCCCCCCACCCCATCACGATCTCCAGCCTGCTCCTGCTTGCCCAGATTCCACCCCATGAGGCCAGACAGGCTATCCAAGCTAGACAGATCGGGCCACAGCCCTGACCTGTCATAACAAAGATGAGGACTGGATGGGTAGTGTCGGATGCCAGCAGCCAAAAAAGCGGGGGAATGCGCAGGCAAACGGCCCATGCGTGCGTACCTACCTCCACGAATCGAGGCAACAGCGCCAGAGCGTAGGGAGGGCAGGCGAGCACCGCCAGTGGCGTATCCGACCTACACCAGGGGGGGGACAGTGCATCCAATGGTGTGGCGACAAGCATGAGCGAATGGCATCAAGGGTCGTCCCATGGAGAGGAGGGGGGTGCCTAGGACTATCAGGAGAAACACAAGCTGGTGGTGGCATCAATCATGCAGTTGTGCGATCACAGCTAAAATGGATACAAGGCGGCCCCTGCTCACGCCCTTCGACCAACCAACGTGGACAAAGCACAAGGGACAGTATCCAGACATGATGGTGGAACGGTGAAGCTTCATCGTGAAGCGCCGTGACAGACGTCAACACACGCGCACACGCACCACCTCAGGCTGCTCTTGCGCGTGGGCTTGCCGTCCACCCCAGTGAAAATGCCCGAGTTGCCCTGCGTTCGTCATTTGGTGGAGCGTGTCAGGTTAAAACGCAGGTGAAGTGTGCGAAGCTTGTGAGATGAGTCGTGAGCCAAGTGGGTGTGGAGTGTGGGAGGAGGGCATGGACAGGGCGGGAATGAGACTAAGGGGGGAGGGGCATGCCCCGGCCAACGAGCTTAATGTGCATTGAGAGCGAGAGCATTGAGTGCATTGCGAGAAATGGGGTTGGACAGGGGGGGAGAGCCCATGGTTGGAGAACGACCAGGCGGAGCTTGGGGGGATGGCTACCACTCCGGGTCAAGGGCCGCCCGGTTGCTTTCTTAAGAGCGACTACTTCAGGAGCAACTACTCTAGGAGCAACTAAAGCAAGCTGGTTGCTTACTTTAGGAAAAAAGGGACATGAGGATTGCAGAGAATTGTGGTGGTATGCGAAGAAGAGGGAAAAAGGCAGTAGAGGGGCATGGAAAGGAACATTGCCTGCCGGATGGCCTTGCCAAGCGCGTGCGCCACCCCCACCTTGCCAAGCAACTACTCATGGCCTCACCTTGCCAAGCAACTACTCGTGGCCTCACCTTGCCAAGCAACTACTCATGGCCTCACCTTGCCAAGCAACTACTCATGGCCTCACCTTGCCAAGCAACTACTCATGGCCTCACCTTGCCAAGCAACTACTCATGGCCTCACCTTGCCAAGCAACTACTCATGGCCTCACCTTGCCAAGCAACTACTCATGGCCTCACCTTGCCAAGCAACTACTCATGGCCTCACCTTGCCAAGCAAGAGCTCTCCTTCACTGAGCTTGAGGATGAGGGGCGCGCCGGACCGGCCCGTGGCAAACAGCTGGGGCACACGCAGGGTTGACGAGAGCAACCATAAGGGCAGTGCAACGCAGTGAGTGACGCGAGCGCACAACACAACACAGGGGTGTGCTTCATTGGTGCCTTGACATGGGCAGGTGTTGACCACTCGTAGCATGCCATCGCTGGATGCCCGCAGGGGTGCAGGGGTGCCCATGCAGTCATGCAACCATACCTACCCATTCGGTTTAGGGTATTCAACCCTAAAGCCTAAACCCAGTCGTGCCCCCACACCAACCGTTTGTGTTTAAGGTATTAAACCCTAAACCCAGTCCTGCCACCACGCCTACCCTTTCTGTTTAGGGTATTAAACCCTAAACCCTTAACCCAGTCCTGCCACCACACCTACCCTTTCTGTTTAGGGTATTAAACCCTAAACCCTAAACCCAGTCCTGCCACCACACCTACCCTTTCTGTTTAGGGTATTAAACCCTAAACCCTAAACCCAGTCCTGCCAACACACCTACCCTTCCTGTTTGGGGTATTAAACCCTAAACCCTAAACCCTAAACCCAGTCCTGCAACCACACCTACCCTTTCTAGAAGCGCAGACGATGCTGGCAGAGGGCAGCATAGAACGCATCGCATGCACAGAAGGGAATAAGGAAATAAGGGTCACGGCATGGGGCACAAACAGAAGGGGTCATGTTCTTGTGGACGGCATCTCGGCATGCCATGCCTGTAGCAGGCCCATATTAAGCAGACACGACGCCACAATCAGGCCAGGGCGGTAGAGTCTGTGCCAACGGCAGGCGCCAGGCAGTGCCTCACAGGCCAGCTCGCGCTGCCCGCATCCGTCACGTCCTAAGTAAGTAAGGTCAAGTGCACACCCAGTTGCACGAGGAGGATGAAAAGTGGCCGCCGGTGCGGTGACCATGGCAGAAGATGTGGAGGCAGCGGGTGCAGAGGACAAGGCAGCAAGGGCGACAGCGAGGCAGAGCGCGGCGAGAAGCTGCCGGTGCAGGTGGGTGAGGCAGCGGGGATTAGAGTGGCGGGCGCACCTCCGTGATTGCCCCCGTCCGGCTGTCCATGAGCAGGTACTCCTTCTTTAGGCCCAGCATGAGGCACTCTGCGCACCACTCCATGGCCACAGGCACCTCGGGGACACCCAGCTCTTTGGTCTGCGCGCGCACAAAAGAGAGGGCATAAAGGTCAGAACACGCAGATGAGAGAAATGCGTGAGCCCACCAGCGTTGACACATGAGCGAGAGACTAACTAGAGAGCCGATGACCAATCCATGAGCCAGGCAGGAGACGCGTGCGTGCATGCTCAAGCAATCCGTGGCAAGTAGCCATGCATCCTCCAGCACCACGTACATCAACCAGTACTGTAACTTGTACTAGCGACCATGCCAGCTGAGAGCTGCCAGCCGCTACCGTTCCTGTGTCTCTGGTCAGGTTGCAGGTCGAGGCTATCCCGCCACCCACCGATGCGAGGCAGTAACCGCCCACCGAATCAAAACGGTGCCCACCCACCACCCTAAAGCTTTGCCACCCACCTATGTACAGCTTGCCTGCCTCTTGCCTGCCCCTTGCCTGCCCCTTGCCTGCCCGTGTAAAGCAGCCTGTACCCACCGATGTAAGTTCTGACAAACATTCAAGGCTTCCGCACAAATACTTATTGTAACTATGTTAACCGGATTGTACCCACCGATGCAAGTTATGACAATATTCAAGGTTTCCGCACAAAATGCTTCCTACAGCAGTATAATAACTATGTAAAGCGGCCCTTACCCGCCGATGAAAGGCAGCCTTTGACCCACCAATATAAAGCGGTCGCCATCCGTCAGCTCCAACAGCAGCAGCCGCCGCTTTATGCCGGCAGCCAGCACGCGGCGTGTGCTGTCCCACGCAAACACGCTGTGTATGTGTGTATGTGTATGTGTGGGTACATGTGTGTGTGAAGCAGGGGCAGACAGCTCGAAACACACACGTCCGCAGCGAGCATGGGACAGGGCAGGGTGGAGACTGGCAGGCTGCCATGCCAGCCAGAGCCGCTTGCCGAGGGCTTTGCTTCAGCTCCATCAACTTGCCAGGTTCATACCCCGCGGGTCGCCGAGGGGAGGATACGGAGACCAGCACACCAACCACACCAATTTTCAGCACTAGCACCTTACCTGACGGGTACCGCAACGCATGGCCATTACCTGCGCTTTGAAATAAGCACACTAACTGCCCACAATTCAAAATACGCTGAAGTGTGGTAGCGTCACCGCGAATGTGGGACGTAGACAATGAGAAGCAACATGTCCCAGAGTCCCTGGCTTCTTGCCGAGCTGGCAGGGCCAGGCCATAGGGAGCGATACGCATGTCTGCAATAGGCTTTGCTCGCCAGCTGTCATGGTAATCAGTCTCCCGATTGGACCCATGCTGTCCCTATGACCACTTGGCTGAGTGCACGCCCAGCCTTGCACCAGGCAGGCCAGCCAAGCCGACCAAAGGAAGCGTCCAGGGAGCCCCAGCTCGTGACCACGGCTCCGACCACACCACTGTACGCTTCAACGGGCAACATCCACGGCGAGCATCCTAATGTTATTCCATGTTGAATAGCATCAGGACTAGCACTATGAGACGTGCCACAACACCAACAAAAATAGAAGCAGTGATGGTAAGGGAAGAGAAAGTGTTGCGGAGAGAACAGAGAATCTGCTTGTACTGTGACACGTACGCGGCTTCCAGTAGAAGCATTGGCCTACCTGCAACCTTTGGTCGGCGCCAGCTGGGCAAAAGGGTCCAAGGACGGAAGCTGCACACACGCAGCGGCATGGCATGGCAGGCGTGGTACGTTGTCTAGGTCAGACACTGGCTGCGGCCACGGCATGATCAGCACTCGCTGCAAGGTTCCCCCCCAGAATGCAGACAGTAAAAAAAAAAAAAAGCAGATCACTTCTGAAGGCACCACAGTGGCATGAATTGCCCAACCAGATCCAAACCGCATAACGGTTCACGGGCAACACATTCACACTCTGACATGGACAGCGCTGTAGATGGCTTGCATGGGGCCAGCCAAACAACCTACCAAAACAATCGTATCTCTCATTTCCACCCCTCCTCCCGCTTCCCCCCCTTCTCCCCTTCTCCCCCTTCTCCCCCTTCTCCCCCTCTCCCCCTCTCCCCCTCTCCCCCCTCTCCCCCCTCTCCCCCTCTCCCCCCCTCTCCCCCCTCTCCCCCTCTCCCCCCTCTCCCCCTCTCCCCCTCTCCCCCTCTCCCCCTCTCCCCCCTCTCCCCCTCTCCCCCTCTCCCCCTCTCCCCCTCTCCCCCTCTCCCCCTCTCCCCTCTCCCCCTCTCCCCCCTCTCCCCTCTCCCCTCTCCCCCCTCTCCCCCCTCTCCCCTCTCCCCCTCTCCCCCTCTCCCCCCCTTCTCCCCTCTCTCCCTTCTCCCCCTTCTCCCCCCCCTCTCCCCCTCTCCCCCCTCTCCCCCCTCTCCCCCTCTCCCCCTTCTCCCCCTTCTCCCCCTTCTCCCCCTGCTCCCCCTGCTCCCCTTCTCCCCCTTCTCCCCCTTCTCCCCTTCTCCCCTTCTCCCCCTTCTCCCCCTTCTCCCCCTTCTCCCCCTCCCCTTCTCCCCCTTCTCCCCCTTCTCCCCCTTCTCCCCCTTCTCCCCCTTCTCCCCCTTCTCCCCCTTCTCCCCCTTCTCCCCCTTCTCCCCCTTCTCCCCTTCTCCCCCTTCTCCCCCTTCTCCCCCTTCTCCCCCTTCTCCCCCTTCTCCCCGTTCTCCCCCTTCTCCCCCTTCTCCCGTATCTGCCCTATCTGCCCTATCTCCCCTATCTCTTCTACCTGCCCTATCTCTCCCATCTCCCCTGTCTCCCCTATCTGTCCTACACTGCAAGCCTGACGTGAGTATATGTACATTGGCAGAACACAAAAGAAGCGGGTTATATGACAGTTTAGTTTGTACTATATGAATTCTTCACAACCCCTTTACCGCTGCGTTTACCCAAGCTAGAACCAAAGGCTGTGCCATGCAGAAAGGTGTGCCAGCACACAGGTGCGCACAATGGTCAGTGTGAAGACCACCGAGTCACATGTGAGTGCGGCAGATGCCACACTTCATCTGCCCTATGGACGCCAGGTGCTGCGTGCGTGACGGATGCCAAGTGCGGTGTAGTGACCACCAGCCACTTGCCTTGCAGACGCTGACCCCATCATTCTCGGACAGCACAAACAGCAGGTCAAGCTCGGGCGCCACGAGCACCTGCGCAGGGACCACATGTGCCATGTGGCGACACCTCCATGCACGTCATGATGTCATAAGCGCCCGAGCCAAGGATCAGTATAGAGCATATTCAGGGAATTCACCGGCTGTGTAACAAGGCAAGTAGTAGGTCGTGGCAGGCACGCACGGGCTATGTAACAAAGTAGATGTGAAGCATATGGAAGGCACACACAAGCTGCTAAACAAGTCCATCCACGCATTCATACCTTAGACCCGTGCTCGACACAGCAACAGACCATCCTTCCAAGGGAAAGAGAGGGCACTCCAGCAGAGCTACTACAACAACCCCCCACTGTTGCAGCAAGCCATCCCCCTACCCTCCCTCACGCCCTTTGCACAGACAGCCAAACCTATTTACAACCCCAACACCAACCCCCAATCCCACTTCGCAGGGTCGCCACACAACGAATCAGCAGCCCTGCTGCAACCTCATACTGCCCATCCGGTAGCATCAAGACGGGGGAGAAGGTTGCATCCACACCAGGGAAGCTGCATTGACACAGGCAACAGGAGGAGCGGCTCAACTGGCAAGTGCATGCAATAGGCACGCAGCGCAAGCACATGCACACAAACACGTTTACAGAAACCAGCACAAGCACTCACACGCAAATTTTCCTATACTGCATGCAGCACAAGCACTCACAGACACACACAAATGTTTACTACCAACCGCATGCAAGCCATCTAATAGCCCACCCCCCCATCGCTGCCGCGCGCCCACGTGCCTGTCGTATGGCCCGTTTGGCCGCCGATTTTCGCGAGTCCAACGCGACGTACTTGCATCCGTATGGGGGGGTGCCGCCTACCGGGGCTGTCCAAGGAAAATGTGTGTGTGTGTGTGTGTGTGTGAGGGTGGGGGGGGGGGGGGGGGGGGGGGGGGGGGGGTGACTGAGAGAGAGAGAGAGTGTGTGTGTGTGTGCATGTGCATGTGCATGTGCATGTGCATGTGCATGTGCATGTGCATGTGCATGAGTGTGTGTGAAGCATGTACACAGCTGTGTGCGCAGATGTGTTCATTGACAATGACATTTAATGCATACTACATCACTACATGCAGAAACTTACTAGAGGAGGAAAGTGTACGTATGCACGTGCACATGCACGTGTGTGATAAAAAAACAGGCGGCACCACCCAAGGCAAGCACACACAATGTCATACCCTGAAACTTGGCCGAGTACAAGGCCTGGGCTGGCGACACACATGCACACACAAACACACACACACACACACACACACACACACACACACACACACACACACACACACACACACACACACACACACACACGCGCGCGCTCTCACCAGTGCAGTATCTACAAACGGTGATTGGGAAAATGAACCCATTGATCCTCAGGAATGCGCACATAGTCTATACAAACCAAATGCTGCGCCTTTGTGGTATTAGATGGTTACGTCTATGTCACAGTCAGGGCATTACTCGACAACCATGCGATGGAAGGTCAGCAAACCACTCAATTGACAGTGATGGTGTGAGCATATTCCTCCACGAGGTGCCTGGTTTCCACTGCGTACAAGCAAGGCGCAGAAAGATCGAACGACGTAGGCCACTGGCTGAGTTGATAAACTAGTTGCCAGGAAACAGTGGAGCAGCCAATTATCCGTACCGCTTTTCCCAGGTTCTGGTCCCAAAATTATAAGGGCACCTTCGGAGCAGCCCGCAACCAGTTTGTCGCTTCCCCAGCTAGTCAAGGAATCAATTTTAAGCGGGAAATCCGCCAGCAGCTGGGAAAACTGGAAAGCGGAGTGTCCCATGCTTTCTAACAGCTAACCGTGGAGAGATATTTGCTACCGTCAGGGTAACTACCAAGATACCTTAAAGACCATCGTGTAAGCACGAGGGCTAAACAACCGGGCACCTCTCCAAGTACTGCTAAGACTATCTATCCCTGGTTTGTATTTGCCAACATCGTCGACATAAAAAAGACTCGGCGGCCGGTTCTCTGCGCAAGCTTAGCGGACATCCTTATCTTTTAAAAACTTGCGTGCTGTCCGAGTTTCCCTGCTAATTCAGCAAAAGTTGCCACCAATTTTATTTTGCGAATGAACCACCAATCGTGACTTGAATCGCACGTCATACAAGGCACAGTCACGATTCCGAGTGTAGAGCAAGGTCCCTGTCGCATGTCGCAATCTGTTCGCAAAATTATGCGCAACGTTAGAAAGTTTCAAATACAACGTCGAAACGGGTTGGTCATTACGTGGTACCCTGCCATCGCCGAGCCCGTCGCTCGCTACTCTGTATTTTTCTGATGCGGCCAGGAGTTATGTCATCCTGACATAGTGACATTGATGTAGGGTATGGAAAAAACCAACTAAATTTCTGATTTACATGTTAGTTATTACTTGTTGATGCCAGGATACAAGTGTAGACAGTGTTCATCTGTCATTCATCGGTTTTGGACTGCGTTATGATGCCAGGAGATACATACATGTACGTTCCTAATTACTTCCTCGAGTTTTAAGTTTTTGGCCCAATAGTCCGGACTCCGGAATAGGAAGGGGACCCGCTATGCTGATAGCTAATAAGTGAGACGACTCTATCTAACTATGATTGTGAGTTTACAGTTTGTATAGATAGCTGAATAGGCCATGCTGAATGCTCTACTTATCCAACTATTTATTAGTGGTAATTAGGCCGAGCTCGGCAGGGGCCAGGGAACCCGGATTTCCGGAATACAGATTACAGAACACTGCGTCGCAGAACATAACTAATAACTGGCCCCAGGCTTCGGCAGGATAAACAGTTCAGCCGGATCTGAACTGAGGTGAACAAGCGAAGTTGCTGCTGCGCATCCTCCCTATCAGCCTGTCACCTGAGCATCCCGCAGCGCCCAGCCTCGCCGCATCCAGAAATGGTACGAGATCCCGTACTTTGAGCGCCCTTGATGCTTGCAGCTGAATCGGGCTTGACGAGAGCTGTCGAATGCCGTATGTAATAAGTCCGTCAGAGTAGGAGGGGGTGGGCTGCTAGCCTAATTCTACCGTTAAATTACGTTCCCGCGTCAAGTTACGACGATAATTTGGCGGCGATCGTAACTTAACGCGGGAATGACTGTAGGTAGTCGGGAAAGTCGGGATCTCAGTCTGAACTCAGTGAGGATATGCTGCTGACTTATCTCCGGGAAGGCGGGTAGACGTGGCATGTCAGCTGAAGTTGTGCTCCACCAAGTAAACGCGCTTTACGAGACCTTAACATTTCTCTTCAGCAACTTCAGTTATTGAAGCGACTCCCCCGTTCATGCCGAAGCAGACTGGACAGTACCGGCGGGGGTTCCAGCTGTACTGAACCGAGATGAACAGAACTGAGCTGAACAGAAATGGTAAGTAATGTACAGTACGGCTAAAACATCCAAAAAAACACGACTTGAAATTCAGATATACGATTTTAAATTCAGAGATATTCAGAATCTGCCTTACCGGTAACAATCGAGATCAAGCTCGCGTTCAGTTTTTTTGACAAGCCTTGCCAAAAGCACAGTAATTTCAACTTCGCCATGAGCTGGCGGCCTGGCGGACATTAGTCACATTACCTGTTCGGCCACTAGTAAGACTCTCATGTGCGGCGTGGGATACAACTAACCAGACCTTGTTCCAGGATTGCGAGTTTGCGAGGTCAGCGCAATCTCGGGGGGGGGTACAGAATAATAACACGTGACGCAGGACGTCGTAGACTTACAGTGGGGAAAAAAAAAAACATTTCCATGGAAATGACACGTGACGCTGACGCTGACATCTTGCGCGTCCTGTGGGTCCACCTTGCGACCCCTTACTTGAAGGATCTTTGGCCGACCAGACTTCCTTGTTTCAGGCTTTCAGCATGATACTGCGTACCTTGTTGTTATTGTGCACATCTGGCGCCCCGTACCACGCTCTGATAGGTGAGCACCCGTTTTACCAAAACCTACCAATAACAAGCTATCCAGGAATGACGATTTCCGCTACGCGTGGACGACCAAACTGTACGGATGTCGTACACTGACCTGCGTGTAAGCTCAATTAGCTCATGTACAAGATATCCGCGCTTAATATGGGTGTTGTCCAGATTTGGCCAGGGAAACGGCCGCGCCGTGCAAGGCCGGAACACCGTGTCGGCTCCCAAAGCACCTTTACCTGATACCATACGAGCAGGTTAACACAACCATACCTGATACCATACAGGCTGTTCGAGCAGGTTTTCCCAATCGCCATGGCGGAGGCGGGGGACAAGGAATGCCAACCCAGAAAGAGATGGCGGTTGATCCTGGAATAAAGAATTAAGAAGAAGAATTTTTTCTTACATTTAATGTGGGATTTTATAACCGCGTAATGGCGCTTCTTCGCCATCGTGCTAGCTTTAGGTTAGCCGGGTCGTTAGCAGACAAATTGCCGGGTTGGCGCTAGGGTTAGAATTGGCGCCCCGAAGCTGAGGTCATCTCTATTAATTCGGGTTTGCAGCATTTTAATTTCGGTGGCCTAGACTGCGCAAGATGGTTGTATGTAGACATGGCTAGCTCTCGGACCAAGGTTTAGACAGCCTGCGGTGCGTGGCGAGGGGGAAATCCAGCTAACCCTGTTTAAGCCTCATCAACAGAGGCGGATCAAACCGGCGTGATGCCGAGCCCGCCGAGCTGGTTGAAGAAGCTTCAAATGGACCTAAAGGGGTTGCCTATTTTATCATCCAAGTCAAAGCAGAAAGAGCAGGATGAAGTGGCAGAGGCGCAGGGAAGAAAGCGGTAAGAAAATTACGCAGTGATCGCGAGGGTGACTTGGTCCGACTTTTCGGCTGCAATTCTTGGTGCATTTTTCATGTATGTATCTTCGATTTGTCGTCTGGAAGTTATCGTGGTTTAGAAGCCGCCAGGTATCGGCTACTTTGGTACTCCGCACGTTGATTCGTGCATCAATAGTTCCAGAATGGATGAACAGGCGATGTATTTGGCTCCTCTGATGCGGAATGGACGAATACAGTGCGGTTTGCTACTCGGCTTGACAACTGCGATCGCACTCTGCGATTTTCCTGCCTCCTGTGCCGTATCGCAGAGTCTTTGCGTCAGCATCTGTGGTGACCCCTAATCAAGGCCAGGCAGAGTTCACCTCGCGACTGACACCCACCTCACCTGTAGGAAATGCAACGGCCAATGGGGTGTCGGGGGACCAAGCACCTGCCCCAGTGCCACACCGCCACATGGCAATCTCCTATTCCACCGGCGCCGGCGGGGTGGGTGGGCCCCAGGTCGGGAAGGAAGGCATCGGTGTGCCCACGCTGTCGGCGGCGGCGCTGATCCATGCCATGCGTACGTGATTGTCTCTACCTGGTCACCTCCACATGGGCCTGGCTGGAAGGAATGAATGCTCCACCTCACAGATGCACATGTACCCCCCCCCCCCCCCCCCCCCCCCCCGCGCCCCCCCGCATATTGGGTCTCCTTGGCATGCCTCGGGTGTTGGTGGCATTGGCTGCGGCGGTGGTCTACTGGTGGATTGTTCGCAGCTGGTTGATGACGCACCCTCTTGCCTTACAGGCATACTGCCCACACGATCGATCGACCCTGGAAGCCACTCTTCCCCCCCTCCGTTGTTGTGCTTTGCACCCACCCTCCGCACGTCCTCCGGAAAATTGTCCAGGCCCTTGCTGCACTTCCTGTGTACGCACTAAAATGCCTGCCACCTCCTTACGTTCAAGTCACCCCCCACCCACTCCCCGGCCCCTCACCATCCACCTCCCCCCGTCCCCCCCTTACCCCCGCCCCCCCCCCCCCCCCCCCCCCCCCAATGCCCTCATCGCTCGTGATCCCGCCTGCTTGGGGAGCCGATTGACAAGAGTCTGCTGTCTCTTGCACTCTCGCATGAGTCCGCGGCCTGTGAGTTGGCCCATCAAGCACTCGCACGCGGTGGGATGGCAGGGAGCGGCAGCAGTGCCCCGTGCCTCGCTCCGTGCCGCTGTTCCCCTTGGCACCGGCGGCTGAGGAACACGCGCCACGGTGTGGGCGTGCCGTAAGCTTGGATATCCACAGCTCAATCAACTCCTAGGGGAACCCACCGGTGCCTCCCCACGCGCTATATAGCCCCTCGCATGGGGGTCGGTACACCTAGGAAGGGGTGGCTCGGCTGGCTGTTCCCAGTAGCGCTGCCCGGTGTTCAGTTGGCCATTGAGGCTGGGCGTGGTGGCCCCGCCCACAAGTGCGCGTGGCAGCAGGCGCAGCAAAAGGGTGGTTTTGCGATCTGGTGCTGGCGACATGGGTGCGGGGGCCTTGGCTTGCCATGGCAAGGGCAGTGCAATTCGTTGAGCTGCTCGGCGGTGTTTGATGGGTTCATTTGTGGCCATCGTGTTCACCACAAAAGTCAAGGTGACAGCCGGCGCTCACCCTTCTCTCCTCCGTCACGCTTGGTGGACTCACCAGCAATCTCAATGGGGGGTGGGGGGGGGGGGGTCTTATCAGCAGCCCAGTGGGTGGCCCCCCCCGTCCACGCCATGCGATGGCTGCAAATGCCGCACTGGCTCCTGCGTGGCATCAGGGAGCGCCATCACATCTGGGGATGCGCTTGGATGCTCTGGTCGGTGGCCTGCTCGCTGTTCTAGAATCAGTCAACCTTGCCCCTTGGTGTGCACGGGGCTGATCGCCTCTCCCACCCTGCATGGTGCCCCTGCCCAGGGCCGATGGCATGTGCCTGCACATTGAACGAGACAGGTGCTTGCTCGTATCGTTCGCGTCGCGTGCAGAAACGGACGCGGCGGCGGTGCACGCGCGACCCGACATCACCACACTTCCCGGCGAGAACGAAATATCCAAAATCGTGAGTTGCGGTGCCGCTCTTGGCAAGCTGTGTTTGGCAAGAAAACTATTCGCACGCCCTGATCAAGCAAGATGTGTCCATCCCCACCGTCTAGGTCATCTAGTCTCTCTTAGCGTTAGCCAGCCATGATTTCAGTGAACAAGGTTTCACATTTCCATCTCCATTCATATTCATCATCCTGAACGACTCGAAAACGCCGATAAGATAACGTCAGGCTCGAGCTACCATGATCCAGATTCTCCAGATTTCTGGCAAGCGCTTGGTTGTCTCATTGATACGAATTGGGGAAGAAAATAACGAAATGGGGGTGGGGGGGAAGCGGCTGGGAGGGCCTGGCCACGGGGAGCAGGGGGGCAGGGAGTGGTGTGTCGGAGGGTTGTCTAGTGTTGGCGGAGCAGAGAAGCGGGGCATTTTACTCCCATTCTTTTCCTTTTGTTGCATCCCTTGCTTGCATGCTTGTTATCGCCCAGCCACTCACAGCCCGCTGATCCACTAGCTTTTTTCCGGTTACAAATGCAAGTTTGTGATGGGTCGGGAAGAAAATGACTTGACAAGAATTGGCAGACAATGCATAGATCGCAAAGCTTGTTAGCATGCGGTTAGTGCGTGTTCTCCGTGAGATGGACTGCACCATCTGGGATGTGGCGGGGGCATGTTTTGGAGTAAGTCTTTCAAGGCTGGCATGGCTGTGCAATCTGCCCTCCCGGTTGTGCCTCCCATGGCCTGTAGCCGACAATCCATGCCGCTTGGCCCTTTGCCCCTTCACGCATTAGCGATCGCCTGCCACCTGCCTCGCCCATAGGATGAAGATGCAATGCTTTGTGACTCCAACTGGGTCTTCATGAGAAGGCTCTGTGTCCATTCATGGTTCATTGCGCATGGTTGATGACGCATGGTTGATGACACATGGAAAAAATGCCAACAGCGTGTGATCATTCCTTCTTTGATCCTCTGCTCACTATCTGCATGCCACATTGGGAGTCCAAGGAGCTCTGTGCTCCTCTATCAGGACCCATGGCCCATGGCCTTCTTTCCGCTCCTCTCCCTTCCTCCCCACCTGCCCGCACACGTCCCCACCTCATATCGTGCCACCCTGCCCCCCCCCCCCCCCCCCCCCCCTCCCACTACCCTCACCTCATATCGCCCCTCCTGACCCACTAACCCCACCCCCCATCCCACCGCATCTCTATCCTGCCCGCGACATCGTTACCCTTCCCCTGCCCCCCCCCAGGACATGCCGTTCCCCGAGGCGAGCGGCCGCTGGCGCAGCATCACCGAGTTCCGCAACTACCGGGAGATCGGGAGCGGGCGCACATCGCTGGTCTACGTGGGCGAGTGCGCGGCCACGGGCACCCCGGTCGCGCTCAAGGTCTACTACCGCAGCAAGATGACAAAGATGAACGAGCGCCAGGTGTCAAGGGAGATCCGCGCCATGCGGCTGATGGCGTAAGTGGGCATGCGACACAGGGTGTGGCGCGGGAGAGGCATGGACTGGTGGGGCAGGGGAGGGGGAAGGGGAAGGTGCTGCGCGTGGCATGGCATGGCAGATAAATGGCAGCTGGTCACGAGCAAGGCAAGGCTGGCAATGCAGGCAATCAAGCCAGGCATATAAGGGGGGCGGCTGCCCTGGCTAGACGTGCGGGCCCTGTCGCCCCACCCTGCTCGGCTCTACTGCCGCGGATAGGCAAAATCAGGGTGGATGAGGGCAGGGTCGAGCGAGCAACCGTGGAAGTCTAGCCAGGAGTGTAAAACGGAACAAGTCCGAGCCCCCTGCTGGCTGCGCTCCGGACGCTGAAGCCGGCGGGGTCGGGCTGCTGTGGGTGGCCTTGGCAGCAGCCTCCTGGGCAAGTTTGTGCTTCTCCCATTACCAGACATCACGGTTGGCTTTGGTCTGTTTTGCAGCATATTTTCTTCATGCCGGCGGGGCTAGTGCCCAACTGCTGGCAAATGTGGTTGCCAGGGTGGCAGTTGTCACAGTGGCCCGTCAACCCCGGCAACTTGGGGGGGAGCATGCTTGGTTTCTGCTGCCAAACTGCAAGTGTGTGTGTGTGTGTGTGTGTGTGTGTGTGTGTGTGTGTGTGTGTTTGTGTGTGTATGTGTGTGTTCCGCCTTCCGGTACCTTCCTTGCCTGCTTTTGGGGGCTTTGTAACCTGTGTTTTGGATCTCAATTCCACTTTTCCTGTCGCGCTCTTGCCACCACCACCGCCCTGGCCGTGTTCCCTCAGCGGCCACCCGTGCGTGTGCCAGCTCCTGGGAATGTTCTTCGACGAGAAATGCATCTACATGGTGCTCGAGTACTGCCCGCGCGGCGACCTGCTGCGTCAGCTGGACGCCTCCGGCGGCCGTCTCAAGGAGAAGCACATGGTGCAGGTTGTGCTCATCCCGCTGCTCAAGGCTCTTGACTACTTGCACACGCACGGGTTTGCCCACCGCGACATCAAGCCCGAGAACATCTTCATCGCAGCCGACGGCAACGTCAAGCTGGGTGACTTTGGCCTCTGCATCGACATGTCCAAGGAGAGGCCCGTCTCTCGTATTGGCACGCTCGACTATATGGCCCCGGAGCTGCTCATGATGCCCGTCGGGCGGTCAGAGACGCCCGTGCCGTCGCGCAGCTACTACAACGAGATGGTGGACTGCTGGGCGGTGGGTATTCTCACGTACGAGCTGTTGGTGGGCCGCCCACCGTTTGAGGTCGAGTCGGAGGAGGTCACATGCGCGATGATCCTATGGACGGAGATGCCCGTTGGCGACACGTGGCCGCTCCACCTGTCCCTGGACGCCATCTCTTTCATCAAGAAGTCGCTGGACAAGAACCGAGACAGCCGCATGTCCGTGCGCCAGATGCTGCAGCACCCACTCGTGCGCAAGTATATGTCCGCTGCCGACATGCAACTGTTCGACCAGCTGCATGGGTCGCGGGGGTCCTCGGTCAACTCCCTCACGGGGGAGGACAGCTCGGGGCTCAACATGCGCGCCGTGAGCCGTGCCGCTGTGGCCGCCAAGGCCGGAGGGGGCCAATCGGTTTCCAGCGGATCACCCATGGGCGGCCGCCTCTTTGGCAGCATCTCCGAATTCGGCGCCGTCCCACTCCCCAGCCAGCATGCGCAGGCGGACGGACTGTCCCCCCCCGCGCAGCCGCAGCCGCCCAAGCGCACGCTTGGTGGCTCCCACTCGGTCTCCATGGGCAGCGCCGGGTCGCCGCAGGTGCGTGGGGGCGGGCCCCCCTCCCGCGGCAGCGGCTCAAGCACTCTCTCGATGCTGGCGTCTGCGTCCACCACCGCGCAGCAGCAGCAGCCGGCGCGGGAGCCCAGCAGGTATGGTGCGGCAGGGATGGGGGGTAAAGGGTAGGGGACATGAGTGGGTGGGGAGGGCCAGGCGCATCGTTAGGAATGGGTTGGAGGTGTGGGAGAAAGGGATGGAAAGTGCAAAAATTGAGCTATCTTGATGTATTGTTTCGTATTCGTCGCGAGCTTTCGTGTGGCGTGGCACTCAACTGGCGTATACTTGTCCCGGGTGGCTGGCGGAATGGGCTGCAGAAGTCTGTTGTCAAATACGCCATATCTGTTTGACCCTTGTTCCCCTTACCGAGAGCCCTTTCCAACACATGCTGTCCCGCGCCGGCCACCCCACGCCTGCCTGTCTTTTGTCCGCACTTCTATGCCCTCTCCGTTCCTCCCCCCCCTCCCAACCCGCAGCGTCGCGCCCATCAGCATAAAGACCGGGTCAGGCCTGAGCAGCATGTCCCCGATGACCGGCCGGGCCATCTCACCGCACATGACGGCATCCCCACCATCACCCCTGTCTCCCAACGCCCCGCGCCCCTCCAGCCGCGGCTCCCTCTCGCCGTCCTCTTCTCTCTCCCGCATCAGCCGCAATGGCGACACGATCATGGTTGACGCTGAAGGCGCCGTGTCGCCACGGCCTTCCTCGCCCAGTGGACGCGGGACATCCTTCCTACCGCAGCTGCCGCAGTCCCCTCGGTCACGTCTGGCAGACACCTCACAGAAATTTTGAGCACGGTGCGGACCGGTCGTCAGCATGCTCCTTCAGCATGCAGGGCCTCCATCGCGGTCGCCATCATGGCCTGCAGGGAGTGAACCAGCAAGGCAGGGCTTGCACGGCCAGTGCGACCTGCATCAACAGCTCTCCTTGTGGTGCTGCACTCCCCAGCCGTAATTTGCGGTCGAGGAAGCAGAGTAGATGCGCTCGTCCGGGGTGGATCTGACGATCCGTTTTTGTATGGCTGCGACCTATGCTGCGTGGATTTTGTGGTGTGCCACCTGGTTGTGGCTGGAGGCGTTCGTTGGGTTTTTTCTGTGCATACAGGATGAGTTGTCTCTAGGTAGGACAGGTGGTTCATGGGTGGTGGGGTCGTAGGGTGGCGGGACGGTGCAATAGTCGGTGGGGACTGGGGATGTTTTATGTGTCGGGTAGTGGTTTTGCGGAGCACCAGTTTTCTTGCGCGTGGCTTGGCATCATGTGCCCTGTCATGTCCATGGGTGTGTACAAAAGTTGAGTTCAGCGGTCCTTGATCGATAGCTGGGCAGGGGCACGAGATTACTTGCCGGGCACTGCTGCTGACACTGTCGCAAATAGTTAACCATGAGGAAATTCGCAGGTGCGGAGGAAATTCGTCTTGCTCTTGCGTGACTCACGTTATGACTTTGATGTCTAGCCAGGAATGTTTCTTGAACATTCCTGGTATGACCTTCTTGACTGCTAGCGCGTGCCTTCACTGGCTTTGTGTCTGAGGTTATGCCCACCTCTTGCCGTGTATTTATGCTAGGTAGTCTAGCCGTGTGCTATTCCAACTTATCGCATCACATTTTATATAGTGGCGAGTGAGATATTTAGTGCCGATGGTCCTATTCCGGCACTGAGCGTGCAATATGTGTGGCGATAATTAGAGTGGCCGTACCTATGTCCACGTCATGATGCGCCTGCACCTGTGCGCAGTACTTTCTAGAATGTGCACCGTATGCATGCATTCGACACCACTAGTGATGCTGACCTGTCATTTGTGCCAGCCGTTAGATTGTCGCCAAGGGTAGTGCCGACCCCATGCCACCGTGCATGATTTTAGGGTTGGCAACTCCACGAACTCTCTCTCTTTTTCCTTGCTAGCAAGTGACGATGTAGCAATTTAGGCTAATGGCTGCCCGATGGCAAGGGCAATGCCATAGCCGTGCTGCCAATATGCGTTAATTAATTCTAATGAATTACGTCAATTATCATGTTGACCAAGTAACGCATTATACATATTTTAAACATGGTATCGGAGGTGATGGTTCATGGTCTTTCAGCCTTTGCCTGGCGAGCATTATTTTCTTCCCACCTCGAGGACGAGGTGTGCTTGCATCGCCGGCACTTTCGTTGGAGTTTCGCCTTTGCGCGAGTCTGGCCACGGCCGTTGTAGTCCGCCAAGCCATTTACGAGGACAGCGCAGCTAGCACTTGGTGCCGCTGGCGTTGCTGCCAGCAGACCTGGATTCGGTGTGCTGCATATATTTGCGTAAAACAGATTCGTGAGCACACCCGCAGCTGCCAGTGTGCATGGTGTGCAAGCGTTGACGCTGGGTGCCTGAAGTCCGTGTTTGGTTCTGGGCGGGGACAGCCAACTTTTTTCATTTTTTCGACGACAGCAAATTGTTTGTTCCGGATGCTGATTCCGCTGCTGGCACAGTGAGCCGTGAGGCTTCGAGCCCATTTTCGCAGAGTCTACGAGCTGATATCGCCTTGTATGGCAAGCGGCATTGATCCGCTAGACTTTTATACTCGACTTTTTATGTCGAGCGCCCAGTGCCTGCCCGAGAGCCACGTGCCGTGAGCCTAGTGCCGGGAGAGCCCGTAAGAGCCGCTGAGCCAGGAGCCGCCGAGCCAAGGAGCCTAGAGCCAAGAGCCAGGGGGTGTATGAGCCGAGCGCCTTTTGTCGAGATTTCGTTGATAATCAGTTCGGATTTTTTATGACCTGCCGGCCATTGTTTTTTGTCATAGTTGAGCTAGTCCTTTGTTGGCCGTTGACCTGAAAGGACCTTCTCCTTGAGGGGGGGTGCCTGATTCCCCATATTTCTTGCTGGTACTGAGTTTGAACCTCCTTATCCCCACCATGGTTAGCCGTGTAAGGGGGGTATGCCAGGGTGTTTTGTACCCGGCTATCCTACCTAGTTATTGAGGGGGGAGAGGAAGGAGTGTCATGTTTCTTTTGAGCACGCATGAGCTGTGCAAGGGGGGTGTCTGAGGTTATGCCCACCTCTTGCCGTGTATTTATGCTAGGTAGTCTAGCCGTGTGCTATTCTGGACAACTTATCGCATCACATTTTATATAGTGGCGAGTGACATATTTAGTGCCGATGGTCCTATTCCGGCACTGAGCGTGCAATATGTGTGGCGATAATTAGAGTGGCCGTACCTATGTCCACGTCATGATGCGCCTGCACCTGTGCGCAGTACTTTCTAGAATGTGCACCGTATGCATGCATTCGACACCACTAGTGATGCTGACCTGTCATTTGTGCCAGCCGTTAGATTGTCGCCAAGGGTAGTGCCGACCCCATGCCACCGTGCATGATTTTAGGGTTGGCAACTCCACGAACTCTCTCTCTTTTTCCTTGCTAGCAAGTGACGATGTAGCAATTTAGGCTAATGGCTGCCCGATGGCAAGGGCAATGCCATAGCCGTGCTGCTGGCCAATATGCGTTAATTAATTCTAATGAATTACGTCAATTATCATGTTGACCAAGTAACGCATTATACATATTCTAAACACTTTGTATTGACCTCGTTGGGCGGGTTCGAGGGCAGCAAACGTCCGTTAGATGGATATGGTAGGA
This sequence comes from Mesostigma viride, assembly GCA_009746045.1. Classification (NCBI taxonomy): domain Eukaryota; kingdom Viridiplantae; phylum Streptophyta; class Mesostigmatophyceae; order Mesostigmatales; family Mesostigmataceae; genus Mesostigma; species Mesostigma viride. The sequence goes on along the minus strand of RPFO01001984.1, from coordinate 11,561 downwards.
ATAAGTGAGTTTTTTGCGTGGAAACTTCCCCGTTGGGGTTCTCGCCTATTGGAGATCTCACCTATTGTTGATGCTTGCAACAGAACTTAAACAGAAATTTAAGGGACTGTTGATCAACAGAGTTGTATCTGGAGCCTGCTGTTATCTTATCCACGCTTGTCGAGTTATTGTGGAGCTGGATATGTGTAGCCGTGTATGGCTAGCTAACGTTCATCGAGACCTAGACGGTCTAGCTAAAAACAACATCGCGTACGATCAGTGCAGTTGTTCCTAGCGGTCAGGAGTGTCCAGTTGTAAGCACCACGTCGGCTGTGACGTGCTCTCCCGCCACGAGAAATCATCTTCAATGGAAATAACTAGTATAACCCGAGGGATCACCCTTAGATGGAGCTACCTAATTTTTCCTCGACAGGTGGGGCTCGCGCCCCCTCCCCCCCCCATTCCCGCCGCTTCACCGACCCCGAGACGGCCGCCTGTCTTGGTGTCGCTGGACCCCCCCCCCGCCGCCCACGGCGCCCTCCTCGGGTGGCCGCGGACTGTACCAGGTCCCCACCTTGAAGGAGGGTTGACGTCATCCACCCCTTCACTTTGGAGGAATCGGACGGCGCCCTTGCTCGCTTGCGGTATATGACGCGGCCGTCGGCACGCGCCGACCACCAGGACATCGGCCGAGCTGCTGAAGACCCCTGACCTGACGGTGCGGGAGCTTCTGCTCAGGCGTTCTGCAACCGTACACGTTCTGCTCTCTGATGAGCCGGCCTCCGCCTGCTGAGTGGCAGACGGCCATATCCGAGTCATGCTGTACAAGAAGCGATTCTGCTGCTGACCACGGTAACTATCGGGGTGTCCGCCTCCAGAGCGCCGCGCTGAAGGCCTTCATATGCGCATGATGCGGCACAGGCCTGCTCCACGCTGCGCTGGACCCACACCTGGGTGACTCTCAGATGGTTTTCCGTCGTGACCGTAACACTGTCATGGCTGGGTCTTGGCCGCCCGGCACCGCCTCATGCAAGCGTAACCGGGACCCGCTGCTGAAACCGGTGCTCACGGCCGCCCTTGTGGAGGCCTACGCACATGCTCAGGCCGCAGAGGCGGCCCAGTGCATCGCAGATCGATGTCAAGGCCTGCCAAGCTCGCAAGCAGGGCAAGGACATGTGGTAAGGACATGTGGTACCTGCCGAGCCGCACTGGGACGAGATCGCCTTTGACATCAACGCAAATGGCTTCTGGACTCGCCGCCCAGCAGGAGCCTTCATGGAAGACGTGTTTTTCGGCACGCACGCCTCGCTTGTAGACCTGTGCTCGCACCTCATCTCCCACAACCACGGCCGCTGGCCAGGTGGCCAGCCTGCCGACCCCGCCGAGGATCTCCCAAAAGTTCCCCGCATGAATCGCCCCCGGCTCCAACGCTTCGCCCTCTGCTCCCTCCTCGGGCGCTCCGACGCTGAAATCTGAGCTTCCGGCCAAGGCCCCCCCCACCTTCGCCACCGAAGCCAGATGTCGTCCGCACCCTCCCGTAAGGAAGCCTTTCGAGCAGCACCCTCCTTGCCACAGATGTGGCGGCAATGGGAGGCACGCTAGCTGGCTGCTGAGCTCCCTCACATTTGCACCACCGTCACCTCGATCCACCTCCACCCTCCTCGCCTCCACCTCCACTGCCACCGCCGCCCTCAAGGCCCAGCTTCTCGACATCGACCAGCACCTGGGGAGGCCCACACTAAATCACTAATCGAAAATTACTTGGGAAATGTTGTCTCGGGCTGATGGACATGTGTGCCCCTCAATTGCGGAGTTAAATTGGATGTATAATTGAATGAAATACATTATTACATTCCATGCATCGATGCTCGAGTCATCGCGATATCTGAATATCTTACATAATTACAGACCCATCAATTGGAAGATCAGAAAGCTCCAGTGCATCTGCTCTACGACCGGACGTCTCAATCGTACGTAGTGCTTTCGAGTTATAATTACCCTCAATGTATGTCTGGAAAATCCACGTGCAGGCAGTGTCAAATGCATGGTATATGAACTAGTTATGTACATGTCAAGATGATGACAGTCAAGCGAGGCCATACATGTTGACGGACAAGTGAGCCTGTAGACCTACGTCGATCCCCAGTTCCTCGATGTCGTGCGCAGCCCCGATATCATCAGATTTCCAATCCCCAACGGCCGTCGGCTCCGCAAAATCCACGTTCGCGATTAAACAGTGCAACCGCGAGGGCCGTTCTAACTTGTAATCCACCTATATAATGGGCTCCGTCTCGTCACCGTGCGTTCGCATCAACAGGACAGCCACGGGTGTCGCGACGTCTCGGACGCTGTGCACTACACGCATCATCTCGGTCATCGCAGCCGTCGAGCACGTCACAAGCATCAATTATTCTCTGGACGAATTCTCGTGACCGTGTTGATATTAATGTCTGCCAACTTCACGACTGTGAACAGCAGCCTCACGCACGTCCGGTCCATCCGACTCCGTCAGGCGGTGTTGCGAATGGCGTCCTGCGTGCAAAAACCAGTACATGAAGGACAATAATGTTAGGAGTTTTTGTAAACATCAGACACTGATTTCTTCAGACGATGCACAAGGCTGGGCGCGGCGCAGCGTGCGCAAGGCTGGCGTGCGCAAGGCTGGGGAGTGCGCGAGGCTGGGAGTGCGCAAGGCTGGGAGTGCATCGTGGCTGGGCGCGGCGCGGCAGCGTGCGCAAGGCTGGCGCGTAAAACTGCAAACGACGTAAATCGTATCGGCTGCCTTTGGACTTAGCCGAATTTCGTCGTCGATGCGAGTGGTGATGGCCGTTTAGATCTTAGTTTTTAACCCGACGGGTTTCCTTATGATGCGTTCAAAATGGCAGCTGATGGCATGATTACTTAACATGTGGCGCGCGCAAAGAGCCTGTAGTCGTGCAGTTTACCCTCAATAATCAATCAATCTGAGTCTCGAGTCCACGTTGGAGTCCACTGACCCCCCCGACTAGAATTTCCGACCCCCAATGTTGCACGCAAGCTATGCCTGCCATGCTTTTTCTATTTCCTAACACCCACAGTTGGGGGATCATAGTCATTGACAATTTCTCCCCGTTGCTTTTTATGCTGCATATCCAACTATATCTGAGTAAGAGGGGTCGAGCGGATGACGCCGACATGGTTTGCATATACCTTCATAGTGGCTTCAAATCGTCATATTCTTGAAGCGCGGTCAGTTCAGCCCACAGAACCTTACGTACGTCTTACCAAGGTACATGCACGGTGGGGACGCGGTCGGCCGGTCGGGGTTTGCCTGCTTTCTTTACCCAACCAGGGACATGTTCGTGATTTTCTTGCAGCGCTGGAAGATCAGTCCCGGGAAGAACCGCCTGCGACCCCTGGACCGTTCCGTTCCAACGATACCTGTGACTCTTCAGCATCAACGGTACGAATAGCACGAACCCGCCCACGTGCTTGGCCGCCATACCCGTTCCTAGTCATGCCATGCTCCTTCCTAGTCATGCCATGGTCGTTCCGAGTCATGCCATGGTCGTTCCTAGTCATGTCACTCCCGTTCCTAGTCATGCCATTAATTAATTAATTAATTAAAATGATAGCTCCGTTGGGAGCATATGTAACACATAGCCCTGAGAAAAGGGCATCTATGGGTTTGTAATACAATCAGGGCTACAACCTGCAGGTGGAGGATGTACAACTGTCACCTGCTCTGGGTGCACAAGGTGCACCTGCACCGCCATGATGGTTCATGCCTCCTTAACAAGCACAGGCACCCAGGGGGGGCTTGAGGAGAGGGCCTAGAAGGCCTGCATGACATATGGGGTGGAGGGTATGTGGCTAGGCTATAGCTGGTGTACACATGGCATCTCAGCAGAGAGTAACTCCCTGCATAGGCATCGCATGGCTAAATTCTTAATGCATCATCCATGGGAGGTCCCATTGTAGGCTGGGCGCGGCTAAATACTGAAAGCATCATCCATGGGGGCCATTATGGGCGCACATGCGCGTGGGCCACGTCATGCCATACCCGTTCCTAGTCATGCCATGGCCGTTCCTAGTCATGCCATGGTCGTTCCGAGTCATGCCATACCCGTTCCTAGTCATGCCATGCCCGTTCCTAGTCATGCCATACTCGTTACTAGTCATGCCATGCCCGTTCCTAGTCATGCCATACCCGTTCCTAGTCATGCCATACCCGTTCCTAGTCATGCCATACCCGTTCCTAGTCATGCCATGCCCGTTCCTAGTCATGCCATGGCCGTTCCTAGTCATGCCATGCCCGTTCCTAGTCATGCCACACCCGTTCCTAGTCATGCCATGCCCGTTCCTAGTCATGCCATACCCGTTCCTAGTCATGCCATACCCGTTCCTAGTCATGCCATACCCGTTCCTAGTCATGCTGTACACGCTCCTAGTCATGCCACACCCGTTCCTAGTCATGCCATACCCGTTCCTAGTCATGCCATGGTCGTTCCGAGTCATGCCATACCCGTTCCGAGTCATGACATACTCATTCCTAGTCATGCCATACCCGTTCCTAGTCATGCTGTACCCGTTCCTAGTCATGCCATGGTCGTTCCGAGTCATGCCATACCCGTTCCGAGTCATGACATACTCATTCCTAGTCATGCCATACCCGTTCCTAGTCATGTTGTACACGTTCCTAGTCATGCCACACCCGTTCCTAGTCATGCCATGCCCGTTCCTAGTCATGCCATGCTCTTTCCTAGTCATGCCATACCTGTTCCTACTTCCTAGTCATGCCATACCCGTTCCTAGTCATGCTGTACACGTTCCTAGTCATGCCATGCCCGTTCCTACTCATGTCATGGTTTTTACCTGTATGTCCTCTGCCCTTGGTGCCAGCGTTCTGTGAGCACCTCAATGTATGGTCTGTCGTGAGAACAATAATGGCAGTCTAGCCAACGTCGATACGTTCGAGTTGGGCTCATAGTTAGTTGGTTGTTGTCGACCCACACAATAGCTGTTGCTTGTGTTAATTGGGAAATGTGTTTTATTGCAGCTGAACATGTATCAAGCTTCATTGCAATCTAGCTGTCGCGAACGATTCCTCTAAATCATCTTTAGTGGTGATAGGTACCATTCGAGTGCCAACGGTGGAGACGTACAGGTTCTCACATAGAGGTGGGTTAACTCGTAACAGTGCTATCAATTGCGTGCGATAAGAACGTGACTGCACCACGTGAACAAGAGACAATTATCAATATTATAATTAACAAACATCACGTGAGCATTATTAAGTTTACATCATTTGCAGGTTGTTGCTTAGCACGCTTATAGACCATGTACCCCCTCTCACGGACATTTAATTAATTAATTAATACCACGTGACTGCGTGAGCAGTATCCTCATGAAGGGAATGGATGACATGCGAAAGAAACTATCTAAGCACGGGTAGCAGGATTGTGGGCCCCGCGGCCGGTGGCACTGTGCCGACCGTAGCGGGTTACCCGAGGTGCCCCTACCGGACATTAATTAATTAATTAATAGACACGTGACTGCGTCACGTGAGCATAAGTCCTCAGTGGGAGGGGAACATGGGATGGAATGGATGGTATAAGCTATCTAGGTCCTAGTTACAGGGGTGTGGGCACCGCGGCCCGAATCGCTATGAATGCCATACTTGGTCACACGCGGAGCCCCCACAGACTTGGGGGTGGTCTCCTTCATCACTACTTGCCATCTATCCTTGCGCACCATCTGCCTTAATATTACAGACTACCGGACATGTGTTACGTGATCTCCCAACGGAGTAACGCTTCAATTCAATGCAACTAATACGTTAGACAGTATAATATTATCGTGACATGCATCACGTGAGCATAATGAATGCAATATCAAAGCGACTACCGGCGCAGGCCAGAAATCTGGAGAATATGTCAATATCAACAAGTACTAGGAGCATAGAGTGTACGCATTATGACTGTCCTGGTTAGCCTTGTACTCAGACCCTACGTGGATCATGCCACGACAAATGAGGGTCGTACACACAACTCTTGGTTTAGCTCCGAGACCATGCAGTCATTGGCAAACTTTGGAATTACCTCTTTCTCGATACTGTGCCAAAATTCCAAAACAAAAGAGGTGGTAGCCCAACATTGCATGTGACGACTGAAATCACTTTTTAGGTGTTAAAATTATATGAGTAAATATTTTAATCCATTAATTCATGCTCCATGCATCACCATCCCACCAGCATTTTGTATTGAAATTCATGACTAAGGTGTAGATGAATTGGAAAACGTTGAGAGCACTGTTTATCAAACCCAAATCAATCACAATTGAATTATGAACATGTTATGTTGTCTCTTTGATGTTGCTAAAATGAAAATGCAATTATTTTATCCATGCTTTAATACAATAACAACATTTTAACTCATCCGCCGGACATGGCACCACCCAAGGGCAGCTATCTCGTGACCGAGTGGTACAATGGACAAGGCTGGGATGGACTAATTGAAGGGGATGAACTAGGAGGTAGGGTGGGAGCCACGGAAGAATGGCTTTTTGGAAATAGGCCCCTCTTCACACTGTGCAGTTGCACTACGAGGCTGCTTGCCTTTGCGACTAGCTGCTCTATCCGGCTCGCAAGCACTGCGGTGCCTCCTAGACTGAGCCCCGTGGACCTTAGGCCTTCCCCGCGGCTTTGCGATTGGTGGGTTGCCACATAACAAGGGCTGTTGGGTTGGCGCAGATGTTGCTTGCGCATTGACTGGGAGTGGGTGCTGAGCTATCATCGGTTGTGCAGGGCCCGGGGTTGTGGCTGGAAGACCGGGGTTGTCGGAAACACACATCTCAATTCCACGCTCTATATGCTGCATGATTTCCACTTCCTTACGGGACTCGACCGCCAATTGAACAAGGCGGCGGCTAAGGGCTATCAAGTTGGCATAGTTTGGTGTCACCTCCACGTTGGAGGGGGTGGTTGGGTCAACAACCAAGTGGGGTGTAGGATGCTGCGGCCTTGTCATCGCTTTGAAAGACTCATTGCGCATATTTGCCTGATCTAAAGGCAACAACCACTTCTGGTGGACACACTGCAACGGCAGAGCCTTTGCTTGAAGCCACACAGCAATTAGCTCCACAGCAAGCACGTGCCTGCAAGGGAGGCCCATGTGGACAACATATTGACAACTGCAAGCAATGGGGTGCTTGTCGCTGCCAAGAGTAACAATCCTTGACACTACCGTAGGCTCATCCTCCTTCAGTTGTTCTCGGCGAGCCTGGCTCCCAGAGCTCTCTGGAGATAACTTTACCTCCACCAGGTTGCCATCATACACGGGACCAACTATGTAATGAAACGCCATTGCTAACTGGATTTTCAGCTTGTCAAAAGCATATTTGGCTAACTTTGTCTCAGCATCAACCAAAACCGGGTGGGCTATGGGACTGATGCGGTTCAGGTGGTGCTTAGATCGACGGTAAAGCTCGATCTCATGTGACTCCGCACGCCGTTGCCACAAATCAGCCAGCACAACAGGGAGCTCCTCCAACTGCGTGGTTTTGTCCACACGGTTTTTTATCGCGTTGTGCGTGACCTCGGACCTTTGGGAAGAGCTCATCCCAAATGTTGAGTCACCCCAAGTAAAGCGGCGGGCCCATTTACGCGCGGTGTCATACAGCTTGTCCATGTGAGACCGCTCACATTTGGCGGGTGGATACAACAAGTCAAACACCTGGTTGTAGCCATCACTACCAGCAGCCACAAATCGCGCATCCTCAGCAATCTTGGCTCTGCAGCTGGGTACAAAGACGCTGTTTACCACCTCGCAAAGTTGTTGTGTAAGATCTATGAAGGAAGTATACCCAGGAAAACGATTCTGAAAGTTCTCCACCGGGCTTTGTTTGTAGGTTACGTACTCGTCCCAGAAGATGTTCGCAATATCAGTCGCTAGCGACAACCACTCATCGCTTCGACGCACCTCGAACACACGCATGCCGTTCTCCATCGTCCAGCTGAGGAGAAGGCCACAACGCATATTCTTCACCTTCATTTGCCACTGAAGCTGGGCAAAATGGTACAGTCGCATCTTCTCCAGGGGATGCGCGTCCTTCCACACAATAGTGCATTGCCTGTGAAGCGACAACAAGTCAACAGAGCGACAACAAGAACATGTACAGAAAAGTTACACCTATGTCTGGCGTAATTCATCGATGCACAACAAAAAGCCCCTTGGGCACACGACATAGAAAGCGAGTTAGCCAACTGAAACTAAGTGTGTGATAAATATCTTGTCAACTTTGTATAATATATAGATAAATACTTATACTTCTTGAACGTAGCGGTGTATGTAGCTTCTAAAAGGGAGGGAGGGGGGGTGGGAGGGGGTGAGGGAGGGGGAATGTCAAGCAAACCTGAGGTACTTGGAACTGCAAGGTTACTTGCGAAATTCGGCCGAACGAGGCGAAGCAGGCAGCATGTTGGGCAAGGCGGCAAGGCCTTGTGTAGCAAGCGGCGGGTGAAGTGAGTAATGGGCTGCTGGCAACCGGTGTTGCGGCGGTAAACAGGAGGCATAGCTTGGATGGCGGGAATGGGCATTGAGAATATGCTCTAGTTGGTTGGGGCAACAAGCATGACTTGGTATGGCCTATTGACCAAATGTGATACTATTCCCCCTGATGAGGGCGGCGAACACGTGCTACCCGGGCCATGTTGGGGGGGCTAAGCCAACAGGCAAAACTAGTTGGCGAGAAAATCAGATATTGTAATGAACCTTTGATTGTTTCATGAAAAGGTTGAGGAAGGTTTAAGGTTTAGATGCATTTCGGGTGACACATGCATTTGGGCCTAAAAATGCAATGGTGACACCGCCTTTTGGTAGACCTTGCATGACACATAAAAACCGTGGTTTGCAATCACTGTTAAAACTTGTTGTGCTGATGATGCATAATGGTAAGCCACGGAGGCGAAACACTTGTACACTAATTGCTTGGATAATCAAGATGTGTGCAGAGCTGTGGGTGTCCATACCGGCTCTTTACAGTGTTGCGGTGGTAAATTGGATTGAAACATACGTACCGTTCCTCCCCAGCACGCAAGGTCGGCCCCTCCATGAACGTAGGGTGGGTCTTGACTTCAAGTAGGACGCCATCATCGTACGTGCATGTCTTGTCAGCCAATGAAACCCAACCCTGCACCAAGCCATCCGTCGTCGCTGCAAACCGACTGTCGTCTTGTGAGACCGCCGTGGGGCATGATGTCATGGTAGCATCCGGGAAGCTGTCCAGAAAATCTGACTTGGCAGTTGACTCGTGCATGATGCCGTAGCACAAACGCACACGAGTAATCAGATCTTCTGTACAGCTAGCAGACTCGCGGCGCAGGTGCCGCAATGCTTCTATCACACGAGCGTGTCCGCATTTGAAACCAAAGTGGCCAGCGACATCGCTTTCAAACATACCCAAGACGGCGGCAAGCAGGCTGGCTGTCAAACGTCCGAGGCGCAACATGTCATCCTTTTCAACGTGCGCATTCAACATGCGAGGATGACGAGGGACATGACCAGCCTGGAGGTAGGGCAGGTTGGACCAATGGGCCAACGTGCGGCATTTGGGGCCCCAATACTTCTGGGGAAGGAGAAGAAGGACCTGCAAAAAATCTCTGTCAAAGTGCTCACGGCTGCGAAGATCGGTTTGGTTGCGTAGCCGCCACAATGCCAGGTAAAACTTCTCCCACGCAGCTTCGTCACCGAAGCAACGCCTCATGTTCTTTGTCACATTCATGATGAAGAGGTGGAATATACAAAGATGATGAGTGATTCCTCGCTTTGTAATCGCCAATGCCATGGCCTGGTCTTCGTCGGTGATGGCAACCTTCGGCAAGTGCCCATGCATGCACTCAGCGAACTGGTCCCATATCCAGCCAAATGCCTGCTCGTGCTCCGACACTGTTAGGGCAACTCCATAAATGTCATTTTTCCCGTAAGGAGACACACCCGTGAAGAAGATTAGCTTCATGCCATGATTATTCGTGCCGTGGGTCGCGTCAACAGAAACCGCCTGGGAATCACAAGCCATGGCATAACGCTCCCTCATGTCCCCCGTCGCGTAGAAAAGAAGGTTGAGCCGGTTGTTGCCATCAACAGCATGCTTCCAGTAGAAACGAGGATCGGCATCTTGCTGGGCATAGCACCAGGAGACCAACTTCGACGCAGACGACAAGTTATCTTCAGGAGACCGCCGCAGGAAATTCCTGACATCGCTATCAATCCACGTGCGGTTTTCCCCAAATTCCTTATCGATCATTGTCAGGATTGTTGGCAGGTCGACCCCGCTCTTCCTGCACAACAATATCCTTGCCTTCACCTCATCAGGCAGCTTTCGAAGCATGGGGTCCAAGAGAGCAGCAATGGTCCCGGGACGTCTTAGCTCATGATTGTGGCCAGTGGGAAGGTGCCCTGGCTTTAGGCTTGTCACGGGCAATGGGTATTTTGTGACATAAAACATCCCATCCTTCCGCTTTGCAATCACAACTCGCCACTCACAATTCGTCTTCTTGGATGTTGTCTGTTTTTTGCCTTGATGATTAGCTACACCGCAACCATCGCACCAGAATTCCCGGCGCTCTGTTCTGCTCTGAGCCACGTAGCGGGCGCATAACGCGAAGGCTCCATGCTCACCATGATCAGCCCATGATTGAATTGCGGCACGAGCGGCGACCCAGGATTCCCAAGGCCCCGTCGGCATATTCTTGGCAAGATCGCAATCCCCTCCTATGTCCCGTGGAGCGTCCCTGTGCAATGAGACACAATAGCAAGTGTAGTGTGTGAACAAGACTAAGTGAGACAGCAAACAACATGGAATGAGTTCGAGCAACGTTTATCAACCTTAACCTCGGGACCCTATAAAACAACCCAATAACCGTAGCCGACCCATTAACCGTTCACCCACTGGGTTACTTGAGACGGTGAGAGGCTAACTAACCCCTTATTTGATGCATACAACATTAAATTATATGTATATTTATACACCAAACTAATTTCATGGGGTCATGTAATCGAGAGGCGCATCAACACATGATGCGCGCATTCTTCTAACAAGCAATTACCTTGCGCACGGGGCAGTCAGTAAGGCGGCCGTTGGGGGGGGCTGAGCCCCGGCGCGGGCGCGACGCCAGCCCCGCTGTTGGGACCGGGGCAGCTCGCAAAGCCGCTGCCGCTGGTGCGGCTGCCAGGGATGCGATTGTCAGCGCCGGGCACGGATGTGCCAGGCTCGCTGCTGAGCGGGGACAGTGCGCTGCAGGCAAAGGCACGCAAACGACGCAGGTTTGGTCCACATGGGTGCCTTAGTCCGAAAGCCAAGTGCTTTACTCCATACCTAACGCCACGCATCATCACACGATGAACATAATGATGTCAGGTTGGCATGCCGCGTGGCCCAAGGGGGCTGTCTCTTCTAACAAGCAATTACCTTGCGCACGGGACAGTCGGTAAGGCGGCCGTTGGGGGGGGCTGAGCCCAGGCGCGGGCGCGACGCCAGCCCCGCTGTTGGGACCGGGGCAGCTCGCAAAGCCGCTGCCGGTGGTGCGGCTGCCAGGGATGCGATTG